>KZ507744.1:0-45410 GCA_002844005.1 Limosa lapponica baueri
TTGCTGTTCTGTTAAATTGCCTTTGTCTCAACCCACGAGTTTCGCCTTTTTCTTCCCATTTTCCCCTCCGGCCGCGGCGGCGGTGGGGGCTCGATCTGTGCGAGCGGCTGCCACGTGGTTCTTTGTTGCCGTCTGAGCCCAAACCACGACAGATACTTTTCTTGCATTTTTCAACTATCAGAACTAACTTCTACAGCCCATTGCTAGCACAAGTATATACAAACGCACATTTAATAAGTGCCCTTGACTGTAGGTCTTTCTGCATTAGTGATTGGTCTCTGATGAAATATTTTAAGTCAGTGGGCTGTCTCACAATATACTTCACAAATAAATGCAAATCACATAAGAAATATGAGCACTGTCTTTCAGAGAGCTGCAAGTCACTCTACAGTCTCCTGGTTTTTTGGTGTTTTTTTCACAAGAGTACTTAATTATCCCTGCTTACAGTGCACTTGTAATGATCTTCAAGCTTTCCCTTTTCTCCTCACTTTATCCATTTTCAAAGGCTCTACACTAAATTCATCAATATGCTAAAATTATGTGAGTATACCACTGACTTTTAGCACTCAGTGTTGTCCTTTCAGAGGACTAGACTGCAGAAGTCTTTTTCTGGGTGTCGTTACTTTCAGCCACCTGGGACAACTGCTGGGACTGAAGTGCTCCCATGTCCCATCAAATAAAATCTGGGGACCTGTAATACAGTGAAACAGATTACACCTCTCACAATATCGTATTTGAAAAGGTATCTGGATTCTGGAATCAGGGTGGATGAGTGAATGCCTTACGATATCTGGTTTAATAATACTTTGGGTTCTATACTTTCCCTCCCATCTTTGTATGCATCAGAAATAACCTCAGCTCATGAAGTATAAAATCAGGGAAAGTGCCTGCACTTCTGCTGGGAACCCTCCAAGCACTTTCTAAAGGGAACAGCTTTAACACTGAATAGTCAGTCTCAGTGCGTAAGACCCAGGCTTTATCAGAAATGCCAAATCAGTTAACAAATAGCGCACAGTGCTTTTGGTTTGGTTGACAGGTTCTCAGCACTTTTTAGAAAAAGCTGGGTAAGTGTATGTAAAATGAATTTAAGCAGACCAGATATTTTAGATAGTCCAGTCTCTGCTGTGGATTGGATCTGTGGATCTGCTGCCCATAAAACGAGATTATTCATATGGCTTCCAACTGTGGTCCTAATTCTGAAAATTTGGCAGGGAAGGTCAGACATCAGGAGAAGCATCTCACATGACTAAATATGTCAAATGAGGACAGAGAGTGGAACTGGAAAATAATAAGCTCGGTGAGACCAACCTAGAGGTGTGTCTTTATCATTGAGGGCTTATCCATTTAATATCTCTTAATAAGAGATTTGGCTATATGGTTATCTTTCAAAGCACAGAGCCATGGCTTTGCTCGAGGGAGCTATCTTTATATTTTCGGGAATCCTGATATGCCTGTGTTTCATGCCTGTGCACATCTGAAGAGCTTTTTTCATCTGATTGCCTCCTTCTTTCACTGAGGCCATCTTGGCATGTATTAACACTTTGAGCATAATGAGTGTTTCTTCAGCATTTTTCTTCTTTTAAGAAACCTAATTTCTTCTTTTAAGAAATTCTAACTTTCTAAATTTTGTATTACCTAATGAGCACTTCATCTGGTTCTTAAAGTTGCGTACTAGGAGAAAAACTACAGATCCCAGTTTTACCTTGATAAAAACGATTCCTCCATGTTAAAAAAGGTTAAGGTGAAAGCCAAATTTAAAGGAAGAAGCTCAAGAAAAACTTGCAGACCATTTCTATTCCAAATGTAAGTCTTGCAAGAAGGAAAGAGAAACAATGTATTTATAGTATGCAACAGTAAGCCATCTACAGTTACTGCTTTTCACTTTTTCAACTCTTCTACAGTGCCTTTCCCCCCCCTCTTCTTCCTCGGGAACCTTGAATCCCTCTCCCTTCCTCCAAGTCCTGCAATTTTAATTCTGAAGTTTTCCATATTTCCTAACTGGTGGGGTTTTTCTTTCTGAATCAGAAAAACAATTAAAGGGAAGGTTCTGCTGTAATCAATTTCATTCTCTATATGATAGCCAAACACAAATTAAGGAGATTATCGATTAGAGAAGTAAGTCCTGACATTCTGTAGCCTGAGTACTGTTCTGATCCTACCATTGCAAAAGGTTACTGTTAGAACCGGAAAAGCTTCAGAGGTCAATAAGGTACTGAAAGACCTTTGTATAATGGCCAAAGGTAAAGAATACCTTTTATACAAGGAATAACTAGAAATATGATTCTTCAGTTTTGCATGGAGCTGACACAGGAGAATATGATAGAGGTTTCCTAAATTTCGAGTGGCTCAGAGAGAGTAGGTGGAGATTCATCGTTTATGTCTCATCCAGTAAGAACAATGCTTCATTTTCATCAAATGAAACCCACGGAAGCCAGGTTAAAAATGGAAGAACCTTCTGAAAGGACACTGTGGGTGCTGAAAGCTCCCATGGGGTCAGGGGAAAACTAGACATGTTCATGGTAAAGAATGCCACTGAGGGTATCAAAAAATCCGGTATCAGGAAATCCGAGATGAAGCTGGTGGTTGGGGAGTCTTTGAGAAAGTATCCCATATACTTGCCTTGCTCTTCTATTTGTCCCTACACATTCACTTCTGGCTGCTAATGCAGACAGGATGCCGACCTGGATGGACATCCAGTCTGACTCAGTGCAACCATTATTATGTTCTTATAATAGTAATCAGGCCTTTGGGTTTTAACTTGATTTTGTGGATGATATGTAATTGAGAACTCAACTTGATTTGCAGAAAGCAGGATAGTTTTGAAGTTATAATGTTTAAGAACACCATTTTTTTCAAATGCAAACCTGATTTTGAATCAGTGAGAGCTAATAAGTATGGGACTTCATGGTGCCAATTACTCTGAATCATTTTCTAAGGATTAAAATGTGGGTACTTAAAAGATATATGAGGAGGAGGAAGAGTTCAGTCCTTACTGATGATGAAAAAGAAAAATCAAAAATATTTTAGGAGTCAGTGGAACAACATCTGCAATTTTCAGGAAGGCTTATTTCTGATTACAGTCAATCAGAAAAAATAATCAATGGATCATTTTCTTTTAAGGAAGACCTTTGTTTTCTAGTTCATTTAATTCCTTTTGAATAATCTTTCCCTTTCACTCAAATGATGCGTTATCTATATTTTATCTCATTGGTTATTGTACTGCTTTCAGCCTAACCTCAGTGAGCAGAACTGAAAAAAAAAAACAAACCAAATCAGCAAAAGAGTCTGGCAGGAGAGTGACCCATTCTCCAAGTGTGTGCTATCTGAACTGAGAGTGTGAAAGTAACTATAAGCTGGCAAAAGTTTTGAAGCCGCTCCTGCATGTTCTGCAGGTTGACTAGGGTCACTATCTTCTCCCCTACTAGATTAGCATTTCTTCTGTTTCTGATAGAAACTGAAGTCAAAAACGTAGTGGGCTGTCCACGCAGCCTTTGAGCAGAAATAAACTGAATGTTCTTTCAATACTATACAGCTGGCAGGTCTCAAATCTCTTCCTCATCTAAATTGGGGTTAAGTGACACTGTGGAGGTTGGGGGGGACTTTTGTAACTACACAGTAAATGGTAACATTTCCTGCACGAGTTCTACCTTTGAATACTCCATTTTTTCCTCATTTTTTTTCCTGGTGAGTGCAAGCAACATTTGACTTTGATCAAATGCCAACGAGATTGTCAAGAAGCCAACAGCCCCCACTACTTCTGCACACGACATTTAAACAAATTAAATCAAGCTCAGGGAAGACTGAAATGTTTGACTTGTGCTGAATTGGGAGGTTGTAATCAATTAAAGCACTGACTATGTCTTATATCCTGCTGTAGGACCCTGCTCTGCTTCTGCTGAAGTCAGAATTTCATCAATAACTGCAATCAGATGGGAACCTTCACCAGCTACATCTGCTTTTCTTCTCCCATAGAGTGATATATGTGATTGTTCACAGGCCATTACAGGGCTCTGCTATTCTGCAGCAGGGTGGTTAAAAATGTAACACTTCACGGTCAGTCTTTACTGCATTAAAAAGTTAATACATATGTTTTTATTAGATTTGGACTACTACTAAACTGCACAGGGAGTTACACATGAAACAGCAAATGGGTATTAACCCTACAGTGTTGGCTAGTAGTTACTCTCAACGTCCCATGTTTTTAGAAGATGTAATTATTAACAGGCATGCTAAGAAGTGACAAGGTAGCAGCATCTGCTGTGCTCATTTTACATAGCCACATGTGACACATTGATTTTCTCTTAACACAGTTCTAAAAGAAACATCAGTACATATCTGTGAGGTAAAATGACTTTCAGAAAGTGAAGGAATAGAAATTCAAGGAAAAGTGTGAAAAAGTCTGCATTACATTTCTCATAACATCTCTACTGGAAACAAAGGACTTGTCTACATAAGCATCTATTCCAGTTAGCTGTGCCAATTTAAATTTACATTTCAACTAAAACAAGTGTAAATAAGCTGAAATACTCTAACAGACATCAGATAATGAGATCAAGGAGATAAATATATACACACATACATATATATGCATGTATATGCTAAAATAAACCACTAAACTGATGTGTACTAGGATAGGGATTGATTTTTTATTATTTTGAGTACTTTTTATTCCTTTTTTTACAAGAAAATTGTACAATGGAGCCTGACATGTTAAGTATCATTTCAGTAATAAGGTAATAACTGCACCAGCTCCTCAATAAATGTCTCCCTACTTTGTCTTTGGCTAATTTTCTGATGTGTATTTCTTACTCAGGCATCTTAAATATTATTCATATGAAAGGATAATAAAAGAAACCAAAAACCTGGTCTTCAAATACAAAGATTTTTTTTTACCTAGGTTAATCTTCTAGAAGTAAAAAGTTTGGATCTGTGGAGTAAACCATTGAGACTCATGAAAGAAATGTTTCATATTTCTATAGCATCTTTCCTCCAGAGGATCACAAAAAACATAGAGGATGGACAAATGACTTTTCTCTTTGTCAACCCACCACTTTTCTAAAGGGGCCGAACATATGTGTTATTTGTGACTCAAATTTTATACAGTGTTTTGAAAATGGACTGCATATTTGTATTTTAAGAACATCCCAATCCAGAAAAACAACAGGCATAAAAATAGACAGTGTAATACGTCATTATACTTCTCAACCTTCCTTTGGATACTATTGTCAGTGTAACGTGACAAAAGTGACTGATTTTAAAGAATGACAGAGTCTGTCTCTGGCCTTTTAAATGTCTCCTTGGCCATATATCCATATAAAATTAGCGAGAGAGGGGAGGGGGCAAAGCAGCCTTCAAATGTCATGCCAAGAAAAATGCCAAGTTCATGACAGCATTACTAAAGAAGACACAGTGCCCCGATGGCAGTGACACACAAACCAAGCCTTTCAGAGCTCCTCAACTCTTTTACTTTCTCCTTCGGTGTTCATCTATTATCTTAAGCCTAACCCCATGAAAAAGCACAAGCCTGTTTAATAGCCTACAATGAACCTTTCTTAAGTCATGAATCCAACTATACAACCAGCTTCAAACAGCATTCACAGGAAGACATTTGTAGCAGGAGTTACACGTACAGCTGACTCCTGGCTAAGTGGTACTAAACATTCTGTTCTCCTACAAGTCTGTATTTTTAGAAAGAACAGCATGTTTTACTGAAAATGTGTAGTACATTGAAAATCAGCTTCAGACTTTTAGTTAAAATGCACCAAGAAAAAAAAATCTTACCATGCTAAATATAGTTAAAGATTACTTTTACAGTTTTACTTTTACTGAACCTCCCCTGTTTTTCCTCTGCCAAAATGAATTGATTGGGCACTTTCTCCAGGGAGACCTAGAGTAGCACTGGCTGTTTCTTCCATTCTTTTCAAGTACTACATAGAAATGCCATCCAGGAACATTCCTAAAGCTTTATGAGAAAAAAAAATCACACTGCTGTGCCAGAGGTACAAAAAGAGAATCCAGTTATCGATATGTTGATTAAAAGGTTTCTTGTGGATTTTTTTTTTTTAAACTGTAGAGTCAAATCTGTTCCTTCCGTTCTGGAGACCAACAAGATTTTCTTTGCGTGTGTCCTGGTTTCAGCTGGGATAGAGTTAATTTTCTTTCTAGAAGCTGCTGTGTTTTGGATTTAGAATGAGAATAATGTTGATAACACATACTGGTTTAGTTGTTACTAAGTAATGTTTACATTAGTCAAAGACTTCCCATAGAAGCTGAGAGGGAGCATAGACAGGACAAGCTGGCCAAGGGAATATTCCATACCACAGACATCATGCTCAGTATATAAATGGGGATCGGCCGGGGGGCAGGAATTTGCAATCTCTGCTTGGGACAGGCTGGACAACTGATCATCAGGTGGTGAAAGCAACTTGTGTTGTATCACTTTATTTTATATATTCTTTTACCAGTATTATTATTTTTTCCCCCTCTTCTGTTACTATTTTATTAAACTGTCTTTATCTCAACCCACGAGTCTTTTTTTCCCTCTCCATTTTTCCCCTCTTCTCCCTAACCTCCCCCTAACCGGGGAGTGAGCGAGCAGCTGTATGGACCTAGTTGCTGCCTGGGGTTAAACCACAACAGTGCGTTATTCATGTTTATTCAAAGTCCTTGTTTCAGAAACACTTGTATCTAGTCAAACCCAGTGTTTTTTGCAAATGATGTAATACAAATACTTCACTTTTCTGACTTATTTAGACAAAAAGTAATGTAACTTCTAATTTTCTCTTCTTATGCAGAATGTCATTCTGCTCCACTCTCCAGGACCCAGATTATAGTCACACTATTTTAAATTTTACCATATGACCTCCCACTGGAGAAAATTGTTTCACATTTTAAGTGTGCTGTGTCCCTCTAATGATACTATCAGAGATTATTTTAACACACTAATTTTATACCTTTTAGCATCTCTTTGACATCTAGCAATCCAAAAAAATATATGAGTTGGGGACAATACTAAATCAGCGGCAACTTATCCAAACCAAAAAATGAAAAAAAACCCCAAACACAAAACCCTGCTGACTCTGGATCAAGATTTATTCATGCAAGCAAAGCAACAGTAGATTGATTATTTTTTGGCCTCTTGGCACATTTAAAGTTAAATTGCTTCATTTGAAATGGAATCAATATTTCTAATTATGTCAATTACAGTATTAAAAATATAATGATCTACAGTGGAAGTGAAACAAGGATATAATCTGGTAAAGAATTCTGGATATATTCCAGTACAGTTTTCAGATCAAGATACATTCTTTATGCAAATAAAGAAATAGAAACACAGAAAATGTTGGGTCCCCGGGACCTTAGGCATTCATCTCTGCACTCCTGCTCTGAGGCAGGCTCAAATGCACTCAAGTATATCTAGACATTCCCCCACAGATGTTTGTTTAACCTAGCCACTGAAAGACTGATTCTACAGTCCCATTTAAATGACTGGCACTTTTTAATGCTCATTAAAATAAATTTGCCACCTTTTTCACCTCAGCTTCTGAACTGATATTCCTAGTTTCTCATATTCTAGAAAAGACCATTTTTTGAAGTGATCTTGTGCAGCAGCCTTTTTTAATGGCGGTAACTTAAGAAGCCCTTGATTTCTAAATGCTAAAATATACAGAAGCATTTGCTGTGCGTGACGATGCAGGAGACTGCCTATGTAGAGCTCTGGTGTACATATTGAGATTGCTGCATCACGGAGTGCCTCAGTGTATACAGAGCCTGCCCTGTGCTGACAGCACTTTTTCATGCATCTTCCAGCCTGCAAACAAGAAATGGCTGATACATCTTGATGGCTCCACCTCAAGTGGTTTCACTTAAGGTGATGGAGTATCTAAGGACTGAGAAAATCAGCTTGGATGTACAGTAGCTGCAGGGGACTGACGGAAGGGGTTGGTTCAGGGGTTGTCTATAGTCTTCCCAGAAAAAAACAGAAAGCCAATGTAAAAGCCGGAGCTTGGAAAACTAGCTTGAGAAACACATGTAGCATGAGAATATTGAGGAGCAAAGTCATGATGCCAAAACCAGAGAAATTGCAGGTACAGGTGAAGGAAAAAACCCCATCAGAGAACAAGCCATACCCCAGCATGGGGATGCCAGACTTGCTAAGTAACATCCAAGAGCAGAGAGAGAACTGAACCAGGGGGGAAAAATTGTAAGTATTAATTATTTTGCCCAAACCCGTGTATTTCTACTGCTAGTTAAAAGGTGAATGCTTTTGTGATCTTTACAAAATCAATGTTTACTGCTTTATACAAAGACAAATTCCCTAAGAGGAAAATCGTAAACAAGGTGTTCAATGCCCACAACTCTCCTGGAGACATGAATAGGAAATATATGCACTCAGCACTGCAGAAAATTAAGACATACTTGTCTAATAGTAATGGCATTTACCAATAAGCTGGGAAAAAAAAAAATGAGTATTCATCTGTACCTACTGAAAACCTTCCTCTGTCCAGACCAGTGCTTTTCAATGCAGCAGCATTTTGATCACAGTTTACAGGGATGGGCTGAAGTCTGTTAATGCACCTCTATAAGCCCAGAATTGGGGTGTTCCCTCTCCCCTACAGTTGCGGAAGAGAGCACTTGCACACTGTATTGAGTGGCACGCCCTACACCCTACTCACTAATGCCTTGTACTCTGTGTCCGCATCACTAGAATTCAAAATGAAGATCGATCCAAGGGACTGATCCCAGAGATAGCCTGGTGGTGAAACACTTGGTTTGACATAATTATTTTCACACCATATAGATTAATCTCAGTACTTAAATTCTGCTTGCGAGTTCCTAACTAACATTACTTGACGGCAGAATTTCTAATTACAAGTATTACCATTTCTAATCTTCTGAAGCTCTGCCTGCTGTGTCTGCATCCGAGTCATCACATTACAAGGTCCTCTATTGTCTTGCTGCATTCTTCTCAGGCCTTCAAATGTTAATAAACTAGAATAATGAAAAAGGAGGATAACAGTAGGTCTGAGTTGGATGATAGTACATTTTAAATTTAAATTTGGGGCTTTCTAGTAATGGGGGACAACTGATAGCTAATGTAGGCTTAACATAGGCAGGCATCAGAAAATACTGAGATTTCCTGATCACACCACAAAGAACCTGAGCTGAAGCAAGAAAAGGAGGAAATAAAGGTGGAGATCACTGACAAATCTGGATTAAACATACGGAATAGAGTGCCACAAAAAAAAAATACAACATATGCCAGAAAGAAAGAAGTCAAAAAGCAAAGACCACTGTCACAGGCATAACCAGCCAGATCCTTCTGCAGTAAATAACATCTCTGGCAGAAGTGGTATCACACAGGCCAAGGCCAGAGGGCCTCAGACAAGCAGCAGTCGGAACAGCAATGGCCATTGAATCTGGGCTTCAAACTCCCTGTCCTTGAGCTCCCTGCTCTTTGCCAGACTTTGAAGCGCTTACCTGCATACCACCCAGAAGACACACAAACCACTTTTTAGGTACTCCCAAACCCAAAAGACAATGAAGTGACGCGGAACAGAAAGCATAAAGTAATTCTGGAATTTGTGACAATAAAGCCTTATGGTACCAATCCAACTGAAAATGCAGTAAGGGAAAGGCAATATAATTCTAGTACAAATCAATAGAGTATAAATGCAGGGGGAATAGTAATGTTATTACACAGTTAATCCATGGCTGAATTTATCTTAGTGAATTGTTAATGTTCTTCCTAAAACAAACAGGCCAGGTCATTTTGTTCCTTTTTACCTTGGCAAGCTCCTTTCATTACATCTCAACATCCCTTCAAAATAAGCCACACCATGACTAGTTTTTAAATCCATAAAGCTAAAAACCTCTACAGTGGGGAAAAGGAGCAGCAGGAAATTATAGTTCACATGAGTAAAGTACAGCCTGCCAAGAGAAAAAAAAGTTTAACTTGTCGATGCTGGGTTGTGGATTTGGAGTGCCAAAATTATTAAGGTCAGAACACTGCACTGAGTGGCAGGCATAACAGCTTCTCAGCATACATCCATGAACCTGACTGTACACAACACTGATCAAAGTCAACTTTGAGAGGACATGTAACAATGAGATCATCCTTCAAAGAGGAAAAGAAGAGATTTTGTGGAAAGGAACTGGGCAAATCCTCTATCATCAACATGAGAGAAATGCCTGATCCCTTTGATAACAGGCCTACTTTAACAGGGAGGGAACTATCTGCTCTTGTAGTGACTCCGCATTGCAGGCAGGACCATTGCAGGCAGAAACAATGCTGCCACTTCTACCTTCCACCTGTAGCACTCAAGGTGAACCAGTCACCTCTGGGGACAGGAAACACTGGATCAAAACATATCTATTCTATTTTCCTGACCCCGCCTTAGTCCCTGCTGAAACTATTACTAATACTGGAACTGCACATTCAATCACTGAAGCGCTTTATACACATCAAGCCTGGGGCCTCATCCTTAGAATAACCACGGATTCTAGCAAGTGGCTGGTTCTACAAACCACACATCTTGTAATTGACAGTCCAAGATAGGAAGCTCAGCCCAGATGACTATAAAACTGACCTCTGGTGATATCAGAGGAGGAGGAAAAACTGGAGAAAAATGTCAGAGTCTGTGTAATTTCATTTGTTCTTACACATCCTGTAATATATAATAACTGAATGATAACATGGTAGGGTTGTTTTGGCTTGCTATAATTGCGCATCTCAATAAATAAATGAAGCTTCAGGTATTCTTTGAATTGACCTTGGATTTCCTGACTTTACTGGTTTTGTTTTCTAAAAGCAACATCCTGTAGTGATTTTTACTTTAAGATTACTTGCACATGCTTTCAAGGTTTAAACCACTTTACTATTCCCCTCTGTAAAGGAATAACAGACGGAGAAAATTTACACTTCTAAAATCTTGATAAAAAATAGTGAGTATGTTCAAATTCCATCTTTCTTATTTTCTAACCAATAATAATAATAAAATCTACTGGTGTCCCTTCTGTCCCATATCTCATTTCTTTCCTCTGCCTGTGAGATCTAACATTATCACAGATGTATAATATAACATATTCCAGCTCATGCAAACAAAAGCAGCACAAAGAACACAAAGAAAAAAAGTACAGAGCAGTTTCGAATCATTCTTCACAAATAGCACTAACAAATCTTCTTCCAAATGAGCTTGATTTTCACCGGCACTTTGATTGTCTATTATGCTAGGTGGATTTTTGTTTGTTGCCCACCAACTGTTATTTCGGAGTCACATGGATGCTACTGTTCAACATTTACACTGCATTGTCTTCCCCTGATATATTCATCTTCCTCCCTTCCTTTCCCACTTCATATCACTCTTTGTTCTGCCTGTGCCGAGGGCCCAGGCACACAGAAACCCAGTGGGACATGACTGGAGGCAATAAGGATGGCAGTAAAGCAGCAGGGCTCTGTGTAGTAAAGTCTGTTGCAAAGTCTATTGCTTACCCAGGTGCCACTTAGAAAGGCTCAGAGAATTCCTCTCTCTCATCCTAAAGAAATCTCCCTAACGACTGAGCCACCTAGCTCACAAGCAGCTCCCGAAACTCATGCGTGGCCACTTTGGACTGAATTCTCAGACTTTGCTCTGTTAAAGAAAAGAGGCTTGAAGTGCAATGTAACACTCCTTTAAAAGGGTTTTAAGACCTCTTTGAACACCGAACAGAGCAGAGTAAAGGAGTCCTTTGTATAAAAGAAACACCTTTTCTAAATGCCCAGTTTAACTCACAATGCTTACAATACCACTACATGGCCTTAAAACCCTAATGCAAAGCAACAGAGCTTTTCCTATTTGTGCACTCTAAAAATTTTCCCGTGCGTGTGTTAATATCAGGACAATAAATTTAAGCATAGCAACAGTATGACTGACTTCCTCAGACCTACTGAGCCTTTTGTTACCTCCTGCAGACCCCTCAGGTCATGCTGAAAACCATTGATCTAGTTATAACCTTTTCAATGGGGAAGCGGAAGCACCAGTCACAATAAAGCGCCAGTAATAAACCGAGTCCTAATGAAGCCAATTTCTCAAAGACTGATGAATTGCATCACACGCACCTCATCCTTTACAAAATAGCCAGATATTACTGTGATTACTACTTCTATATAGTATACAGAAAACTAGGTTTAAGATTACCAATGGAGACAATCTACAGGGTGAGGTGTATTTCCTCGACACTCCTAAATATGTTCTGAATAGCTACCAAGATCAAGCAGAACTAAGGACTCTTCGCGCTGTGTAGCCATACTTGTCTTTTCCAACCTAGTAGAAAGAGCTGGTGACAGGGGCAGGAACTGAGCCAAGACTCTGCTGAGAAGTTAATTTATAAGAAATACACTCTAAAAAATGGATCTGGAAAACCCACATCCAGTGAAAAACATTATTGAACTCAGGATACTCCACAAGACTGTTTCACTCATCAGCTCTGATTTGGAAATTACAAAATTCTTTATATCTCAGATGGGGTAAATTGTGCCAATACATCTTAACTAAAGCAAAGGATCAGAATAAATTAGCTTAAATTCACTCCAACCTTAAAATGTGAAAACTAATGAATGAAAGCTGATTTTCCTACTGTTATGTCAAATCAGAGCCGACTTTGGACTCTAGTTGGAGATACAAGTGTGTGAATTACAACAGTCCCATTCTCATTCACATGCATAACAGCACAGCTCCTATTAACATCACTGGAAACACAGACGAGCTTGGAAAAGGAGAGTGTTTTCTTCAGCCAATATAAGGTCATGTAAATCTATTGCCTTTAATGGCTATACGAAAAGCAACACCAGTGGAGAATCTTTTACTTTAGATGTCAAAAATTACAGCTGGAATAATACTTGCACAGCCATTTTAAAAAAGTAAAACATCAAGATGTTTTTCCTACTTGCTCCTTGTTGCCTAAAACTGTAGCTACAATGTCCTGAATGCCTTTGAGAGCCTCCATGGCTACACTCTCTTCTTCATGTCCATAATGAAAGATACAGCAGAGCACACAGCCTTCTTTGTCTCTTATTGTCAGATTTTCAAAACTTACACACTTTAATTTCTGCTAGTTAAATCAGAACATCTAATACAAACTGCGTTAGCAACCATAAAATAAGAGTGCAGTGGGAGGGGGAGGAGAGAAGGCTAGCTTGTCGGCAGCTGGCACTTTTATTACGAGGCATTTAAAAAGCCTGACAGCTAATGCACTTTACTAAGACACTGCAAACTATGTACCTTCAGAAGAAATTATAATAGCTAATGAGGTTTGGGTTTGCTTGTACATTATATTCCTTGCTTTTCAGGGAGATGGATGCAGCATTCTATATATGCTCTCTGTGCAATATGAATTCAGATGGTAGCTGACAGGGATAGATTTGGAAGTAAGATTTATCTCAAAGTATGTTTCCATGTTTACACACTCAGCATCATTTTTCATATCCACCTTTAACCATTATTCCTCCTTGCCAGTAGAAGTCAGGTTCTTAATTATGTGAAATTTTTCATTGTAATGAAAGGAAACATAAAGATCCTTGTGAACACACTCACATTTATAACTTATTTACAATGTGTTTTCAGAGTTCAAATAATTCATGGTGCTAAAGGTGGAAGACTGCACACACTAGCTGCAGTATTAATGCTCTGAAAAATTATTAGCCAAACTAGAAATTTTATTAGTCAGCTTTTCATGTTAGATGTGCTCTGCTGGGACTTCACTATACCAATGCTTACTTCATGTTCTGACAATTTTTCTAACTAGCCTAAGATATTATTGTATTAGATGATGATTTACTCATTCTATTAAGGCCTGACACTAAATACATTTTATGCTAAATTAGTTCTTTCTTTAAAAGAAAGACTTTTTTCCTGCTAGAGAAAAAAGAAAAAAGAACCCTGTTCCAATTAAGAGACAAAAGTAAACCTCTGCAAGATCTGAAAGATAATAAACTTATTAATTGTCCACCCTTTTAATGAAAGAAATACTTTACCTTCATGGAAAAAAAAATTGTGATTACAAGCTGCTTTTGAGGATGAACTCATCACAGGCTCTATGTATTTGGAAGTTCTCCTGCCAAAGAGCATAATGTTGCTGGAAGGTCTCGGTACCTCTTTTCTTTTTTGTTTCTAATGTAAAAAGGAGCCATACTTAACTCTTAGTTGTGTTGTCAGGAAGGCCATGGGAAATTAGAAGGCACAATCTTGACTCTTGTGTTCTCCAATGAGTGGCAAGTAAGTCATAACTCAGTTAGTAAAGAGATCAATTAGGCAAGCCCATCAGGACTATATTGCACTGGCTGCAAGGCTGCACTGCAAAAACTGTGGGGTTTTGTCCATAGTAAGCTCTGTTCAGGTATCACAATAAACCAAGGGCCTAACATAACTGAGAGCAGAGTAGAGCTCAGCGACAGTATCAATGGCAGGTAGGATTTTGTACACATTCTCAAAGGACAAGGGCTTTAGCAAATATGGATCTAAAAAACCACTATTTCAGAACACTCTGTCTTTTTTGAAGGAAAAATTCCTGACTGCCATTGAGAACTTCCCCTGGTCTGAATGACTGTACTCATAAATATTGATCATCCTATTGCAGTCAGGTCCATTTGTGATAAAACTAAATACGTGCTCCCTGATGCAACCAGTAAAAATCACAGTTATTTGTAAATTGTTTGCCTAAGTGACAGAAACAAGTGGCTATTTCTATTGCACTAATTATATCATTGTAATGATGAAAGTATTACTGGCTTCTATTTCAGACTACTGGCATGTAGATTCACAGTTTTCCTTATCAAAGAAAACATGGATCGATACCTCTCTTAAACTAGAAATGGCAGAGAGAATGCCATGAAGTATCTGGCAAGGTATTCATCTTCCTATCATATTAAGGTTTGGCAATGTGGCTTTCATAGTCCGTTGTATAATTTCTACTTTTGAGTGATGGCTACACAACAATAGATGTCTGACCCTGCTTTTCCTTGGTTGCTGATGTAAAACATTGCTGCCAGACTGCTTGTATAATGAGATTTTATGTGAATGCTGAATTTCTGAAGATCTAAGGACTCACTTCTCCTTCAGGATATTTTGGCATAAGCACCTCGCACAAGAAACACAGATCTCCTCTGCTTGTTCTTTGTATCCTCAGACAGGACAGACACATCTGTAGCCAAGACAAACTATGGGTACAAGACCCGATTCACACAAAGCCAGCCATACTATCAGAGAACAGAATCACATTATCACCATTTAAGGATACTTGGTGCTTTCCAGGGCACCTTGCTAGATCCTCAAATGGAATAAATCAGTGCAACTCCACTGATACCCAATTTACACCTGCCAGTGCCCCGTTTACTGTCTTTTGACCAAGCACCTCATAGAAACTTCTCACCTATAATTCTTGCCTCTGATTCTGGTTTATTCTCACAACCATGAACATTTTATAATGCGTTCTGATTAGATAAACCGATACTTTGAGTAATTTATGATGAATCTAAGGTCTGGTTTACACACACAGAAATTACACCGATTTAACTAAATCGGTTTCTAAATCAATTTAGTTAAATTGGAGCAGCTCCCAAGCGAGGACACATAAATTGATTTAAGAATGGCTAATATCATGTTAGCTTAATTTAGTTTTAAGAATGTCCGCACAAGGGGGTTGCAATGATTTTATTAAATTGATTTAGACACCAATTTATTTCAACCGGTACTACTTGTGTGTAGGCCAGGCTACAGAGACAAACATAAACTGCAAAATGTAACATTAATTGTCAGTATTATTGCTCCCAGAAACTAATGAAGGAATTAGTTAGAATAAAGTTTTAACTTAATTTGTTAATGAACAGTACATGTGCCAGAATAAAGCTAACAAACAATGTTTTGTTTACATGATACTTTTCCTCAAGGCAGCTTATATGCCATTAGTAATTAGAAGTCACATGTTGTTACATTACAGCCACAGTGTGAAAAGGTTAAAATGTAAATATTTTTAAACATCTTGGGGCTATTCTGATAATTGCTGATTTTTACTTATACTGCAACACAGATTAAAAAAACTCTTCACTTTCTCTTTGTAAACTTTCTTTTCCCCTTAATTTTAGGTTTTGGATAAACTAATGCCTGAAGAATTTAATGCTTATTAATTTCAACAGACGTACTAAGAAATTAGACCTTTCTTTTAATTATAAAACCTACAGATTAGTTAATGCTGCGGCGATAAAAGATTGAGATGATTCCTCTTCCATCCTAATTGTCTACAACCAGCTAAAGGCATCTGAGTAGTGGTTAAAGATGTACGTAAACTGAAGAATATTCAAATGCTTCCAGTGCTAATTCCAAGGACAAAGACGGAATTTAAGTTTCCAGACATGAGGACAGGCCCCTTAGTAACAGTGACCTGAGTTTGAAGGGAGGTCAAATGCCTTTTGATCTGGAGGATATCAGAAAACAGCCAGATTAGAAATCCCTTCTATTCTCTTTTGGTAGCGGGGATGTAATCATGATGTCATCTAAGAGAAAGAAGACATTTCTGTGAAACTCTGCCTCATGTTCCACAGGCATTAAAATCATTTCACACCAGGAAGTGAGTGCAAAAAAACTAATTTTGTACCTCTTTCTCCATAATATGCAGGAAGCCACTGAACAGTGATGATCACAGGCCATTGAAGTGTAAATGTCACTTGAATAGCCTGGACAGATGGGTCTTTTCATGGAGAGATTAGACTATGGCTATATGTCCTGGGGAGAGAGGGAGACAAGACTTCCGTGCATGTGTAGTAGCGCATGCAATATCTTACACCTTTTAGGTTCGTAGATATAAGTAGGTCTTGTTCCTTGCTCAGGATGCTTGCATCTCTTGCAGCTACTTTTTTTGATCACTGCATTTAGAAAATGCAAGGATTTCTTGACAAGCTCCAGGAGGGTCTTAGAAATTAATTGATGTTCACATCAGTCATGACGTTCCCCCTCTCCTTTCCACCAGTCTCTCCCCAGCCCCCTCACATACCCCATATCTTTCACAAGATTCCTTCCAGTGCAAGACAGGTCCTGGGGCTATTCCCCTCCATCCTGCACACTTCCCAGCACTAATCCTAGTAGCTGCAGACTTTGTCACTGCCATGTGTCTCAAATGCTTACCATACTTGGCTGTCTCACTGCATTCCAAGGATCTGTTCAGAATCTGATTAATTAATGTTTACAAAGCACTTTGAAGATGAAAGGAACTGCAATATCAATGGTAAGTACCATGATTATTTACTCTTCTGGTTTCCATCTCTTTGTCCTAGTAGAGAAGAATTGCTGACCACCTAGATTCTGATCTACGACCAAAAATTTGCCTGTGGAATTTAGCAGCACGTGACACACATGCTCTGTTTATTGTTAAAACAAGGAGGCTCACATTTAATTTCTGTCATATTCTCATGTGGTGGCCATGACTGTTTGCAGAAAGGCAGAATATTTCAGTGACATATACTTAACAATTAAATATCACTCCTATTTTTACAACTGACTTCTCACTTAACTGAAGACAGGAATTAATTCCCAGCTCTCGAGGTGCTAGTCAAAGAGGACACATAGGGTACCTACCAGCACACAAAAGCGAGCCTTGGTCCAAGCAGCCTTCAAAGCAACTGGAGCAATTTGAAAAACTTGGGGATGGGTTACAGAGATACGACACAGATATGGTATCAACAAGAACAACGAAGAAGCAAAATGACAGGAAAGAGGAAGGAAGAACTTTTAAATGAAGCTTAGAGGAACTCTCACTTCTGTGCGAACACTTTGTCCCAGGATGGTATACTGAAGGTATTCAAAAGACTCCTACTCAAAAATGCAGTGTCCTCATCAGAAAAAGATACTGTAGTTGGTTTATGCTGCTTCATTCTTGTTCCCTAGCAGACCAGCCTGCAATCCATACCTGAAACATCAAAGTCACAGAAACATGATGACTTTAACATATTTGGGAGTCACACTAAGTTTCCATTTCTTTTCATAGCATTCAGTACACAGAATATGTAATTTGCTTCAAATCAAAAATATCCTTCCTCCACATTTCAGCCTTAATCCAAGGCTTTCCAAACATAGGATTAAAGAGAGATATTGTCCCTTGCAAAATGAACACTTTCCTTGAGGCAATAAATGAGAACTTCCTTAAACCAACTCAGCTTTGAGCTTCCCAGGTAGTCTGGCACAGCCACCGGCTCTCTTGGCTGCAATTGCAAAGCTCCTGATAGCTACTGAATGGGTGGAAAAATGTCACCTTTGATTAAAAAAAAAAGAAAACAATAACAAACGGATCCTAACTACACAGCAGACTGAAACACAGGTGCCAGCATTAGCAATAAGTGAAAGAAATACTGTTTTCATATTATAAGGTGCTGACTGCTGCACAGTTTAACTGTAAGCTTAAGATGTGATTAGCTGCAAACAGGTAGGACTGCTCTTGCTGAGTTCAATTATAAGAAAGAGCTGATGGATACACAAAGAAGTTTGTTATGACTGCACATACAATGCACATTCAACTTGCCTAGAGCCAAAAGCCTTACCTATTTGAGCCATAAATCACTCCCCTGACACCATTCTTAGACCCAAGGGTGTGGAAATATACTACAGACAGTCCTTGACTGCTTCTAAGACATTTCACAATTGAAGTTCAGCAAGAGTTTTTTAGTCTGTAGTACTTCAGAATAACCTCTTCTGAATCAGATGGAAAGCCATGTTCCAAATGAATTTTTAAAGAAACCAGTTAAAACTCCCTGCTGCAGGAGGGGTGACATTTTGCACCATTAGATGCAATTGTCCTTTAAGTAGTTCCATACAACATACATGAAATTCAGAGCTCCATCAGCATGAGGACAAAGAGGATGCAGGCATTTAAAGGATTTTTTTGTTTGACTATGACTGAAGTGCAGTTCCTCAACAACAAGCGTTTGTGGATTTGTTGTTCAGAGTTGCATCTGTCTTTGGTAATTGGGAGCAGAAGTCCATCTGCGAGAATGTGTTTGGTAAATCTCTTTGCAGGCTGCCATTTTGTGAGCAAGGATGTATACATCCCCCTGGGTGACCCCTCCCTAAACCAATTTGTATAACCTGCCAAGCTGTTTCTTTCTTTGACTCTTCCTCCAATTATGCTTTAGGAGAGAGCGGAAAGGGGGAGAAAACCCCATACACACACACATATGCATGCACAGCCACAAGGAAGACAAGGGGGACAAGAAGGCATCCCCTTGACAATGCGGACTAGCATTGTTCTGGTGAAGAAATGGCCAGGCAGCAAATCACACCTGCCACTGGTAGGTCTGCTGCAGCAGCAATGCAACCTGCAGTCTGGCTTTTTACCCTTACACCTCCCCTTCCCCTTTCCTTCATTCCTTCTGGAGCTGCCCAGCTTGAAAATCCATCCTTTGGGTGGAACGAGGACAAAATTCATGAAGGGAAGTAAAAGACACAAATCTCAGGGAATAACCTTCCCAGAATGAACTGGTGCAAAATTCTGCTCTTAATTACATTAATATTAAAAGACTCCCTAGGAGATATTATAAGAACAATTCTTTTTGAACACATCAATAGATGAGCATGGCTTTCCTTTTCCCACTTCAGAGTGCGCTCTTTATTAACTTTTAAAACGTTTTAATTGTTTCTAATGTTTCTTCTAAGAGGAATTTCTTGTAGTGAAGGAAAAATGTTTGGTTGGGTTTTTCATGAGTAATTCTCAACGGAAATTCTCATCATTAGAAATCTGACCTTACATTTAAAGAGCTGCAAGGAAAAAAGCATAATTAATTAGTCACATTATTTTTCCTCCAGCATATTTTAAAAATTAGCAATCGGAGAATGAAGGAGATGGGGGCTGATCCTGCAGCCCTTTTACACAATAGTTGTTGCCTTGATGCCTCTGGGAATGCCCGTAGGGAGAACAGTATCAGGCCCATAGACATAAACTAGGCATAAGTCAGGCCTGCAGATAGGCACAGATCAGGCCTCCTGCTATAGTATCCCGAGCACTCTCATTCCCCATTAAAGTCAATGGGAACAGAAGAGGCTGTATGGGCACTCCAGTGGGTATCTGATTTAAAATCATCAGTGTTTTATGGCTCATGGACTTCCCTTAGCAACTAGCAGCCCTCCTAAGAATGCAAGGCACTGGTTCTCCACCCCCATACACCCCAGTTCTATGCCTGTGCAATTCTGTTGATTTTAATTGTGTGTCATATCAGCTTACTCCAGTGTAACGGAGCTGAGAAGCAGGTCCTGATATCTAATCCACAAGCAACTGTACTTCAAGTATCTCTTTATTTGCATTTCTACCCTGAGGCATCATTTATCACGAGAACTATTTAGTACACAAGATTTTAGAGGTTTATGTTTGTGACATTTCACTATTCCAGTAACTACCTCTCTCCAAACAGAGAAAACCAGCATCTTGTGGTAGCAACCGTGTTTGAGATTTTTATCTGAGCCTCAAGATTCAGTTGTGTGGTCTACTCATTCCTAGCTCACATATATGCAAACACCTTCTATGCTTCAAAAATCATCAGTTTAGAGATCTCCAACTACCAATTCATTCTTGCTATTACAGATACAGAATAGCAACTTTATGGCTGCCTAGTTCATGCAATCAGAGCATAATGATTCAGATTTAGGACAATAATCTATCTTAATTACAGGTCTGGTGGGCAGAGCTCTAACTGGAAATCTGGATTGAATGCTACCACTTTTTTGAAACCTAATGTACGCCCCTCTGCTTCACTTTCCCATGTGAAAAAGGAGGATGATGCAGCCCTCTTTCCCGCACCTTTCATTGGCTTCATCTAAATCTTGAGGTCAGGAATTCTTTCAGTCTGGGCATGGTCTAGAAACTCCAGCTTTAGCAGTCAAACACTTTATTGCCCTCGTCTGTCCTCTCCCAGGACTACCATTCCCTCAGCAAAGTTTCTGAATACAAGGTACACAGGTATTCCCTCTGATTGTTTCAATGCAAAATCCAGGCTTAGATTGAACCCAATTTTCATCATTAATTGAAGGAAAACTTTGGACTTTACATCTAGGAGGCTGAGGTGAGTTCACACAATCCTAACTATTTCATAGGGGGTGCCACCTCCAGCTCTGGCTTGGAGAGAGACCGCTCCAAAGCAGTAACATCACTGCAACCTGTACGACTACCAATTGCCTTTCTATAGCTTGTGGAATTGAGTTCTCATGTGAGGCATCTTTAGAGGCTATTCTGGTAAAACTGATATTATTTCTAATTCAGGCATCCAACACAACAGATATTCTTTCTATCCTGGAAACTGTTCAAAAGTTTTCAGTATTTCTTTTACCAATGAAGATTTTCTGGTTTTGGACTAGCTTATAAAATTAAAACATTTCAGTAAAAAATTTAATGTGCAGAAATGATTTTAAAAAAACAATAAAACCCAACACAAAAAAAGGTTTGCAAGATTCCACCACATTGAACAAAATACCCTGTATGAGGATATTAAAACTAAGATTAATCTAAAGTAACAGTTTCAGAGTCTCTGATTCCAACTATCTACTATCAAGAAAAGAAGACTGACAACAACAACAGCAATCAGCTATTGTCATTATCTGTTTTTCCTTTCTCTCTCTGGTGAACGTGTTTTATGTTTTCTTTCTTGACAGTAGTAGCTTTACTCACAATTTTGAATCAACACACATTTGTTGTCTGAAATACATATCTGGCCAATTATCAAAATGGAAAGAATTGTTACAGACTTCAAAAAAATCTATTCACTCTGAGAAACAGGAAGACAAGTCTTCAGATGATGTTAATCAGCATAATTCCACTTGCTCAAAAGGAATTACATATTTACACCAGCTCAGGATGTGGCTCACCATTTTAAATTAGGACCTTGGTTTATTTAATGTCTTATTGCGGAGCTCTGAGACTCCAAAGCCACCCTGTACTTACTTTTATCTATTTAAAGATAAGCATGTTTCCTTAAAACAGCTTCAACTGCCACAGTTAAATCTTAAAACCTGCTTAGGTCCAAAGTTATTACTTCCTGCCGGGAATGTCTGAAAGGAGTTGGAATATTAATCTCTTTAAATAGGTCTCCTGGGAATATATCCGTGTTTTTCCTCGATAGGATGCTTTCTGTGGAATTTGATAATCCCTGGCATTTTCAGCATTTCACAGAAAGCATCATTCTTAAGGAGTATCTTACCATACACTAGCTTTAAAATGTATGGAAAGGACTGAGAGCCAGTCTTACCTTTACTTGAAGACAAATTTTTTTTATCCATTCTTCAACAGCAATAAAAAAGCTGTTTAAAGGAGGGCTACCAATATGAAGTCTTCTGTTTGTTGGCTGTGTGTACTCAGTGTTTTCAAAAAAACAGCTATGGTTTCTAGCTTCTCTTCTCACAGATTGTTTTGTGTATTTGGTCCTATGCTGTCTTTTCTTGGTCGCCATTTGTACCCTACCAGAGCTCCACTAAAACATGCAACTGTCCATCCTACTGCTGGAAACATAGCCTCTCTTCTCATAGTTCTAAGAACTCCCAAGACAGAAAAGGGTCTGCAGTTGGAGTTGGAAGGGATCTTCTAGAGATCATCTAGTCCAAAGATTTCAAAATCAGCAGGGATTGTTTAGTCTTATCTTTTACCTTCCGAGCAGGCATCAAGTCCCACTGAGGAATTCCTGTATCTGCTCAATAATTTCTGATTGGGTTCTAGCTCTAATTCCCAAACAATTGGCGCAAACTTATGATCCACTGGTTGTACCAGCAATCCACAGCTCCTCTCAAGACCATACTCCTGAAGTGTGTTTTCAGCTTGAAAACAACTAGATGTCTGGAAACAGCAGTATCTGCTGACACCCCAAAATGCACAGGGCTCATCATGGTAGATGGTTCAGTAAGGTATAGGAAACACTGAGAAGCAGCACGATTTTTAGAGAGATATTCAGTCTCAAAGACAATGTTCAGAGATGCAAATGCCTTATCCCGTAATAATAGATGAAGTCTTTGCTCACTGAAGAGCATGATCTGGAGTTTTGCCTGAGCTGGCCATTGGTGCATTCTGTATAGTGGTTCTCACATATTGCCAGACATTCTCCTGCTTCCCAGTTGTGGTCATTTAAAACTAGTTGCACGCAAATATTGAACTGTTTGTTATCACTTTCAGCAATCCATACATTTCAGGCTAATGACAAAACTCACCATTGTCACTCTATGCAAATTAAGACAGTAAATGTATTTCATTGTATTCTAATTGTATGATAAGTTCACATTTTTAATGCTTTTTTTCATATTCACTTTCATTTCCTTTTAGCCAATCTAATTTATTAATTAATCAGCTGTCTTGAAATATAATCCAGCCACAGTGTACTTCATTTAATACAATTAAAAACCCTGAATGTTTTCTGGAGGGAACGTTTCTCAAATGGAGTAGGTCTTCCCTCTGGGAATTGCTGAACAATTTAGAGCAATGTAATCCAGAGAAGACTGTTCTCACTGATGAATAATTTGGTTTGTCGATACTGTTTCCCATACAGAAGGCCTCTTCTGGGCAAGACAAAGGACAAAACTCTGAAATCTTTACTCTGTTATTGAGTAAATCTTTCACTGAACTCGTTCCTCACTGTCCTCGGTACTGTTATTTCCTTCTCCATTTATACTCAAACAAATTCTCAAGGAGTTCAAATGGATTTCAGCTAAGTAAGGAAACAGTGAAATTCACCCAGTACAGGAGGCCAGCACCCAATCCAATCTACTATGTCAGTTTACTTTCAGCCCTCAAATTGTATCTTAAATTGGAACTGAGTGGTGACTTTGAGTCCTGTATTAAAGACATAAAACAAATATCATTAAGTTGCCTTAACTGAGAGACCATAATCAAATGAAACTTTAAAAAAATTATGTATGTTTATCCAGACAAAACCACTGACTGTTGAGAGACTCATCAGTACAGCAGAACATTGTGATATCACAGTTATTTACAATGCTGATATTATGCCACAAACAGAGGGTTAGGGCCTTGGTTGTATAATAATAAACATTGGGATTAAATTGTGAAGTAAGGGAAAGAGAAAATGGAAAGATATACTAGTCATGTACTATGTACAATTTTTCTGTCTGTTACTTGCCTGTTATGAGTCACCAGGTAGTAAATGCACTTCAGAAGACATTGTCTCCACATAGCACAACTTTTTAGCTAAACTGTAGCCACCAGCATACACAGAAATTGCAGCAAGCAGAAGCCCAACCTTGCTTTTACTAAAGTGGAGGAATTTTTTATACAAGATCAAGAATGGACCAATAAAAATAAACCTCTGCAGCTGTTCAACTTGCTGGTCCAATTCAGGGCCTGCACAGTCTTTACTTACACTGAAAACAAACAGTCGGTAGGGTCACACTTTTTTTCTTGTTAGCCAGTAGCTGCATTGCTTTACGGTAGATCTTTTAATTCCCAGGTATCATTAAGTCCCAGAATGGCTACTTTCAAATTGCATTAAATTGTTTAATAGATATTACCTGCTCTAGGAAAGGAAGCATTCTAGATTATCACAGGTATGGTCAGCATATTAGTTTTGCAGCCCCTCAGTATCAAAGTTACTATTTTTTCTGTATTACCTTGATTATAATCTTAAAAAGAAATCTAAATTGTGCCATTGTGGTCAAACTCAAAAAATGTCCAATGTGCAGAAGATTCATTTAGAACTGCTGAATACTGGGGAGGGAAAAAAGAAAAAGTCTGATCTACCTTGCCCTCGACACATGACATAATTATTTATCCATTACACTTGCAAGCTTTCTGTCTTTCTATTTTGTTCCTGCAGTCATCACTAAGTTCCATTTAAATTTTAGCTGTCATCTCTAATACCTACCTTTGCAAACATAATTCATTTAATTAGGAAATTATCTAGTGGCTTTTTTACCTTTTTTCCCCTCAATGCTTATTAAACATTTGCCAGGAGCATCTTCACAGAAAGCACACCACATGGATGATAGTTATTTGAAGATCTCAGGTCTACATTCCTTATTTTATAACCCACCTGGGCAACCAAAGCCAAGCAAAGCAAGTATGTCACACCAGTACAAATTTCATTTAACACCTTTGCCAACAGACTAAGATGGGGTTCACAGACTTCATGGATTCTTCTGTGCACTCAATGGAACACGCAAAACTTTAGAGCATGGTACCTCCATAGTGAACATATTAGTTTAATGGATACAAGGAGATAATGTCAAGTAGTTCACAGTTTTAACTAGCAGCATGACTTTAAATCCTCCACTACCTAAAGCACAAATTTCAATCCAAAGACGATGCAGAAGGCTATCCCAGCAGTTACTGGGCCTGAACATTGTCTAAGCGAGGCACAATTCTGCTAAAGTGATTGCCCAGGATGGGTGGTTACATGAAAGACTGTCCCTACAGCAGCGGGGCACAGTCTTATAAAAGGCTTCACCCTTCTTATGAAATCCACCCCAAAGACCAGACTCACTGCTGCTAGGGACAGTAAACATGGAAGCTCAGGCCCAGACCAACATGCCTGCACGCTACCAGACCCACCTGGACAGGGCCTTGTGTGAAACAGCTTCAGGTCAACTGCAAAGCAGCAGTCCTTACGTGGGACATATCATGTGCAGGAAACCACTCCAGCACAAGGTCAAGGCGGCTGATTTGATTGCAACAGCCATCTTGTGCTTGTTGCTGCAGCTCCAGCCACATGAGCTAGTGTTCATGCAGGTGGCTAGCTGGCTGTCTGCTATCAACAAACTGCACAAACGTGATCTTGAATCAGCTTGCAGCAAGGCTGAAGGAATCCCAGTGCCTCTTGCAAAGCCCTGGATGGCAGGTGGGAGCAGCCACACTCATGCCGCAAAACCCGACAGAGAATTTGTTCCACCTCTCTCATCCCTCAACTGATCCTCCCCTCAAAACAGCAAAGCATAGAACTTTTCACATCAGCTCACTTTTCTGCATCTAGTAATAGGAGATGGAAAGCATGGGCATGCTGCTACTCCTCTTCAAATAACAAGCCAGAACTAAATCTAGGAACTAGGTCTAGTGGCAGCTGCCAAGTTTAATGCAATGCCGATTCCAAGGAATATCAGTGTCACTGCCCTCTCAAGAGCCAGCTGCCCTTTATTTTTACTGTCATTTCTCATAGACTGTGAGCACATTGCAAAAAAAGTACAGACCTAATGGCTTACCCTTAAAAGCCTCTAGATGGTATATAGCAACACAGACTGCCTGTAATTATATTCAAAGTCAGATCATAGGTTGTTTAGCAAAGGGACCTCATTTACTGTATTAAATTCATCCCAATCTTTTCTGTGTATCTGAAGACTGGGATGCAACAGATACATGGGAAGAGAGGTCAGCAGTTGACCACCAAGAGCTGAAGACCTTACTTGCTGGAGAAAACAATTAAATAAGCAATAATGTAGCAAAGTTGAAAACCCAGAAGGCATTAAAGGCAAACAGAACCATTTTAATAGTTTTTTCTATGCTTGCCTGTACATGACAGCTGCTTTTTAAATTTAATCATCTTAGAGCAGACTTCATCATACAGAGTAATGGTGGCATTCACCTGCAGAGAGCTACTAGTTTGAATGCACTGGTGAGAGACCCTCTATTTCTTGAAGAAATGTGAATGCAAAGGAGAAAAATGTCAGCATTGTGCAAACAATAACCCTCATCTGTTCCACACTTCAGAAATATCCATTCAAATGAGAAAGGTGAGAAGATTTAAAAAAATAAATTCAATGGAAAAGAAGGATTTAAATTCTGTCTGATCTCTGGGTTTTAAGCAAGGGATAGGATCAATTTCCCATTCTTTGTAAAGAACACTCTTTGCTGTCCCATAGAAACCCAACAATTCTAGAAAAGCAAAAACTGGAAAATGCCACTAGCAGTGGTGCTGTAACATGACTTATTTGGATGCTAAGTAGCGCTGAGCACCTGAAATGCCACTGATTTCAATGGGAGATGAAAGCACTCAGCACTCCATGGGAACCAGGCTTTTTTCTTTTTAAGTGAGAGTGCAGTCTGCAAGAGTCAACAAAGCTTTCTGCTAAGGAGGTATGGATTTTAAGAGAGTTGGCAAAGTAGCAAGTGAAAAGGAAAAAGAGAAGACACTATATGTGTGTCTGAGTTGCATAACACTATCCCAGGCAAAACACAGCAGGCCGTATTACCTTCTAAGATAAGCTTGCAGAAGGCAATGTGGTTAATGAGAGCAGTATCTGTCCCCTGGGCACAGCTATCCTCTGTGGCAGAGCATAGGCTCTCGAAAAAGCACCAATTCCCTCTGCTAGCTCACACAAACAATTCTGCTGGAAACGGAGTCAAGTTGGATCTGTTGTACATAGTGTACTGAGGTTACCAAATCCTGCCATGTTAAAAGTAAGGCGAGTACTGCAACAACCGCTGTTCCTAACAGCTTTGTTACAAATTTATGAAGTGGAAGTCCTAACACAGAAACCCAGGATGAAGTCAACTCCCTTACTCTGTCAAGTGCATATTTTTCTCATTATTCAACACCTAACAGGGATGACAGCCAAGATTAAATAGTCACTCATCTTCTGTGCCATTATAGCTCCTGCATGATTGCTTCAAATTAAATCTAACAGTCAATGAAATAGTCAATATTTAATTTACTCATTGCAGGTGGCGATTTAGCTCCTGTTACGATATCATTTAATGACAGAAATATTGGTACTTATCACTTTTTATGAGTCTTCAGAAGAGATGGGGTTCCTTCATTAGGCAAAATGTCTATGCAGCTTTAAGTCACCTGTCACCCTTAGAAAGTGCAGATCTTGAACACTAAGGGCGTGTTCCTTTGCCATGCTTTTCTGGGTGCTCGCTATCAGTGAAGAGGCATAACGGTGCTGTGCAAGTCTCCAGAGACCTAGTAAGCTAATCGTGACAGCACCTACACTTCTACGCTTCTAAGAGCACCCACTGACTAGCTAGTGGTGCAGAACATTTGGATTTAGAAGAGCCTGATACACCATTGACAGTCCAGGGCAATCAGGGTTAATTCCTACTCTTTTGACCTCGCTGGCTTACTTACATAAAAACCATTACACAAGTAGGGGGAGTCCAACGAGAAACATTTTTTGTGACATTCATTACTGACCTTTTGACCACTTAAGAATTCATCAACTGAAGACAGATCATTTTCGCCCTGTTTCCAGAGGAAAAAACAAGCAGTAATGTTACTGCTCCTGTTTAATAAACTGCTACAATTTTTTTTGCTTTTTGTTAGCACCCTTTTGGGTGAACCAACCTATGCACTTCAGCTCCCTGATAAGACAGACTTCATGCTGAAGCCCCTTCCCCCTGAAAAATGGGGCTTCTCCACGTATCATCAGTTACTGCCACATAGGAAACCTCATCACATCTGCCATGAACAGTTGAGTTCTTGCTTAAAGGTAAGAAATTAAAAGCACAACAAGGCTGCACATTCAACTTTCTCTCATCCACTCTTGCTGAGAGGGGACTGGGGGCCGAGTCTGCCTTAATCCCCACACACCTCAAAGGAGTATTTGCTTGTATAAAGACCCGTTTTCAAGTGACCCCCGGGGGGGGGTGTGAGTGAGGAGAGAGGGAGGCTAAAGAGCACCAGCGGAAAGCTGGTACAGAGCATCAGCAGACAAGCACAACAACTTCAGCCCTTCTTTCCCCCTGAAAAGCAACAGAAGCTCATCTGTGCTTTGGGACCAAGGCAGCTTTGTAGGGGGATGCCTGAGGATGGCCTCTACCACCCCCTGGTCCCCTGTGAATTTCTGCCAGCAGAAAAATGCAGCTGAGTTTTTCCAACATTGCCTTGAACAGGGTCCCTTCTGCACTATGAATACTGGCACAGGCTCAGCTGCAGGATCTCACACATGAGAGGGCTCTGCATGTCCCTCGCTCCTTGTTCCCCACTGGCTTGAAGTGAGAAATCCTGTGCTCACAGCAGCCACTCGCAGGCAAGGCCTCCCAAACCGAGATACTAGTGCATAAAAAGGCATCCCCTCTACCTGCCTGCAAAGCAAGAAACAGCTCAGCCCTAAGATAACTTTACAACGTGTGCAATTACACAGTTGATAAAGAAAGTTTCAGGAAATGTGCTTTTGTTTCCTGTAAGTGATTTAGTTAAAAATCTGCTTTGGGATTAATTTGGGTAACAATCTGCTTTGCTAATCATGTGTTTGCATATACTTGTTTGCAATTCCATGTGTTGTGTATGTCATTACTGAGTGCACAGTTATCATACTTTGCTTTCTGTTAATGTGTAAAGATGTAGTTGAAAACCAGAAAATTTTGTCCCTATTTTCCATCACAAACACTTCAATCGGTTGGTCCTGTCATAAGCATTTGTACTAAACAAAGAACTTTTCTGGTTTTCATTTCAAAATTTCTTACTTTAAATTTTTGAACCAGACCAAAAGTATTTCTAATCTTTATTAAATTGACATAACAGAATAATGAGCTTGATACGACAAAGATTTTTATGCTCCACAACGCCAGGAAATTCTAATAGTTTTTATGGTGCATTGAATTTCCAGGTCTAAACACAGACTGATTATCACTAGGGGAGGCGGTGCAGCAGAAGAAGGGAGAAAAAGATTTTCGTAGCCATATGCTCATTCTCATAAAGCTGCATAGTCAATTAATGAGTTGAATAATTTCATATTTGTAGCTATTTGAAAATAAATTTGTGCCTGTAGCCAAAGAGCCTTCTTTCCACTTAGAGATCAATTTTTATTTACCTGAACTTTGAATGTAAGTCCCTACAAATTTTGGGCACATTGTTTACATTTGTCCATGTGTTAATGATCCCATGCGAAAACTACAACGCTAACAATGGAGAGCCAGATTGTATCTTTGCCTCAAGCACCGTGGATAACTCTGCCTCTTCAGCATCAGCATCGGAAGAGAATCAAATCTCTGCCTCCTCTTTGCTCCAAGGGATAGTAATTTGCTGCTGATCTACGGCAGCAGTAAATTACAATGCACCATCCCCACTCAGCAGCACTCACTGATACCCTCGGGTGACTGAGCAAAACCCTCTCCCACTCCTCCATCCATCTGATCATGTCCATGGGAAGAGGCAGGAGGAGGTGCACCACACCTGCGTGGCTGGATAGAAGCACTGCTCCAGAGATTTGTAGGTCAAGTGCTGATTTAGCAAGGGTTTCCTCTACATTTACTACGCATGCATTTGCAGTCTGACCTTGTGCTGGCCTACGGGTTGTTTGACTGTTTACACTCACTGTATCTCAGGCCCAGTTCTGTCACCTCAAACTGATCCAAGATGCCCCCATGCTTTCCAAATAGTCCTGCTGGTAAACAAATGCCTCAGCAAGTCCATGAATAGTGCATAGAAGTGTAGGAGGCAGAAAAACAGTTGGGCAAGAGAGTACTTTAAGGATAGTGTGCTATAATTTATCAGCCATCTCTTCCAAGCTTCTAGCCACAAATAAGAAGGAAAGCCCCAATGTGAGAAAAAGCACAGGTCTCCAGGCAGAAATGGTGAGCCTTTAGTTAAGAAAAGCATGAGGGCTGGGAAAGAAGCAACAATGACCTGCTCACGCAGTGAGCAGTTCTCTGTCTTATGTGGGTCAATCACATGTATGCTTGCTTCATAAAATAATTTTGATTGGAATAAACTTTTAAGATCACTGGGTCTAACTGTTAACCTAGCACTGCCAAGTCCACCACTAAACCATGTCCCTAAGTGCCACATCTACCCATCTTTTAAATACCTCCAGAAATGGCAACTCAACCACTTCCCTGGGCAGCCTATTCCAATGCTTGACAACCCTTTCATTGAAGAAATTTTTCCTAATATCCAATCTAAACCTCCTTTGGTGCATTTCAGGCCATTTCCTCTTATCCTATCACTCGTTACTTGGAAGAAGAGACTGGCACCCACCTTGCTACAACCTCCTTTCAGGTAGTTGTAGCGCGTGGTAAGTTTCCCCTGACGCTCCCTTTCTCCACACTAAACCCCAGTTCCTTCAGCCGCTCCTCATATAACTTGTGTTCTAGACCCTTCACCAGCTTCATTGCCCTTCTTTGGACACTATGTATGCCCTCAGCTTGCTTTACTCCCATTCTGCCAGCCACCATGCCACCCACATCACCACAACAGCTTGGGGCTCATTTGAAGAGCCCAAGAGCACTAGAATTGACTCCTGAATGTCTGCCAGGGCTCCTTAGGGTGCAAACATAAAGACTAACCATTCAGAAACCCCTCAACTAAGGGTCTAAGGCAGATTTTTCACATATTGGGCACTGAGCTGCTTAGAAAATCCAACTTTCAGTGAAAGCTTAGGGTATTAAGCGCTTTGGAAAATCTGGCAGTAAATCCACAGTCCACTCCTTTTGTTTCATTAACTGGCTGTGGGGTTTAATTTCTTCATCTCACTTTCTCCCCTCAAGTGTAATGCTATAATGAATGCTGCTGATACGGGCTCAGGTTTCTGAGCACAGCTAGATATGATGCCTGTGGTGATTCACACTTAAGAAATATATTCTAGGTTATCCAATGGGCCCCTGGCCTTCAATATAAATATGCCTCCAAAATTACTTCAAGTCCAAGTAGGCAAATGATTACTTGAATTTTAAATAAAGACACTGCTAAGGACCATTACAGAGATGTTAGAAAAAGACCACCTCTGGCTCAGGAAGTCCCTGAGCCACAAATTGTGGGAGGTTGAGTGAAGTATTCCTGTTTGCCTGCCCTGCTCTAATACCCTTTCCTTGTACCTACTGTGGGCCATTCCACTATCAGAGATGGGATAATGGGCTAAGGGCACCTTTGATTTGACCTTGTTCTTAAGTTCTTATAGATATTTTTGTTTTTAAGAAGCCAGCATCAGTAAGAAGTGAGGATTGAAAAATTTCAACCCCAATACTAACTGTTTCAAGTTACCATTGCCAGAATGAAAAATACCAACTTGTCAGGCACATGACAAACTGTGACACGAGGTTCCCATTTGACTGGCACCAGAAAGAATGCCTAACCTTGACCTTCCAATATTTCCTAGCATTTCCAGAGCCAAAATGATTGCAGATACTACAAAGAGTATGCTGGAAATTACATCTTAAAAGGAGTTTATTTCTCCAAACATCACAGGCAAAAATAGCAAGCTGGATCCAGTAAATTGCTGTGGCTATGACTGCAATTCACAAATAAAAAGCTTCAGCTTATGTCTTCCCACTAAGTTAATTCCACTTCATGGAAGCCTGCAGAATAGACAACATAGATAATTCCAAGTTCTTTCAAGGATTTTAGAAACTTTTCTTCCCTCCAAAAGATTCTGGCCTCTACACTGCTTTCAAAGAAATAATAACCTGGGCTGTGAAGGTACAAGCTAGTATGAAACTGAAGATCAAACTTTAAAAAGTATTTAGGTGCTTGTGCTCTCTTTGATTTCAATAAGAGTTAAAAGCTATCATACACCTAGAAACCTGGGACTACAATCTTGCAGTGGTAGATAAAAAGCAACACTGGCAGCTCTGAACACATTCAAAAACTCAAGGCCTAGGCCCCTTCCCACACATACAAGAACAGAAATGAGCTTGGAAACTGTAAGATGCGAGCAAAATGATTCAGGTAGGTTCCTGCAAATGAACTGAGCTTTCGAGCTTCTGTCCGCCATGAAGTGAGCTACAAAGTTCTTTTTTTAGAGTGAAAGTTTAACATTTGCTGACAAAAGCAAATGTTAATCTGAAAAGTATTCCCCACTGTGAGATCTGTGATAAAACCATGAGGGCTGCAAGCAACATAAGCCTCAAAGAGTCCCAGCATTTTGAGTTAGGGCATTTGTATAGGTTTGGAGCCTGGCTTAAATCACAAGCAGTAAATTATGCATTTCATCTCATCCTAATCCCCATCTGTCAACATCCCAAAATCACAAAACATAGCAGGGCAACTACGAGTATCTCTCCCAAAGTCTCCTGGAATTTCAATAACAGGATCTCTGCACTCACATCAGCCCAGGATGGAAGGACACTTGCTAGACACACACATAGTCGTGTCCAAAGTAAATGTGACTTTTCCACTGTTTCACTTCAACAATAAACAGACCTTATATTAGATCAAAACTACAAAGCCAAATAAAAACCGAGAAGGTCTTGTTGACATCTGTAAACTACAGGAGGAAAAATCATGAGGGAAATGTCTGAAAATGAAGCCGATGCTTTGAGTGTGCGCTGCAAGAATCCCAGCAGCATCACTGCCAAGTCACTAAAGCAGCTGATTTCGAGGTTATGCTGTCCCTCTTTATAGCAGGGCAACTCTGCCACAGAATGAGGTGGTGGTGGGAGACACAGGGGAGCTACCCCACTGCTGAAAAACACAAGCCAAAACTTCTCCAAATGAATTTTAGGTGATCAATGAACCATGGTGGAATTTGTTCTATTTCTAGTTCTGCCAAAAACTCAGATTAGAGACGCTCACTTCTGGAACTGACCCTGAAAGCCCAGAGAGAAGCAAAAGCTGATTCCACTCTCACACACCACCAATCTCTTGCACATGCCATTATATCTTGTTGGGCTCCCTGGTAATCCTGCACCTCGTGCCAGTAGGACACAGGGTAATAATTGCACAGGAGTGTCTCCGAAAGTAAACCAGCAAATTCAGACAGAAAGAGTGACTAAACAGTGTGATTAACCAATACAATAAATTGTAATGACCAAGTAGCTTGGACCAATATTTACCAGCGCATGCTGTTGAATTGATCAGAATACAGAACTCTTTGTGCATGGAAGAGATAGTCTGTTATCACGCTGCAGCTTGTCTTTCACACCACATGCACCACTTACTACACAACTGAAGCACAGCTTAGCAATTTTATTCAGCTGGTCTGCCACAAAAACTCAATTTAAAAACTGCATTATTGTAACTTGTGGATATGGATCCCATTAACTAGCTCCTTGTCACTTCATATAAGCACCATTTCTTCACATTTAAGGTACAATTTTAGTAGGAGCTTTTCTTTTCTTTTTTTTTTTCTCCCTTCTCTCTCCTGTGTTATCTCAACCTGACTAAACTTTTTCTATCTGCTTTGCTGTACTTTTGTCATCCCTCTGGCATTTTAAGACAGGAGGTACATTTTTAGAAGCCTGTTCATTCACTGGAGAGGCACATCCTTGCTTAATATGAAAGGAAGGGGGGAGGAATCCTTGCAGGTACCATGGAAGGGGTTTAAAGACACGTTGTTGCTCTCCAAGATTCTCCATTACTCAACAATATGGCATGAACGCTAAATAGAAAGCTCAAAAACTGGCATTTTAAGGTTCTCAGTTCCAGACAGATAATTTCATACCATCAGAACATGAGACGTGAACCTCCGTTAGCATTAGGTAGCTTCTCCAGTGAGTCGGGTGTTTATACTTCGCGCATCACCACGCCATCCTGCTACCTCTGCTCCCCTATCTCCTCATCAATCCAGTGTTTTTTGGTAGGAGCTAAAGCTTAACTCCAGGCTAACTCCATTGTCAGAGCTCTGCCAGCCCTTCCCTTTCCAAACTCTTTTTCCTCTTTTTTAATCTGGAACTTCTCTTTCATCTGATTTAAAAACAGACTGCTCTGAGCTGAAAACATGGGAAGCATTATCAATCCTGTAGTATTTTCATCCACCAAATATTAACTTATTTTGCGCTTTGAAAAATGCACTTCAGCACAGTTTCAGCTCATACATACACTCAGTAAGGCAGAATCTGACCATTTTTATAGTCTTTATACTGTGCCCTTTTCAATTTCCAACTGGGACAGTGGCCTGAAGGCTGCTTCAACTTGCACCACAGTCTGAAAGCCAGGGAGAAGCGGAGTGCCAAAGTGACCTACATTTCTCCTCACAGTTCCCTAGCTTGACAGAAAATCAGCTGGACTTGAGGCAGGATCTCAAAATCCCTTGGCTTCACTCTGTGTTCTCTGAGAAAGACAGTGCTGAGTGGGGAATAATAAATAAGCAAGGTGCTCTGATAAGGGATGTCCTGGCAGGCAGGTTGCACAGGCTGGAGGGTTTGTGTAAAGGGCAAGACTTAGTGCCAAATGGGACTTAGTCCCTAACAGGATGCTGTCGGCATTTTTACAGGATCTGTAGCAAACTAAAAATAATGGAGTAAAACAAGTATTTTTTTGTATTATACGATTACATTTTTCAAAACAAATGCCATTAGCTGAAACCTGTATGGGTATGGGGAATACCTCATTCATCCTAATACACTGTCTAGGATAACAAGGCCAATAAAAGTCAATTTTAAGTCAATAATATTCACTCTTCCTACTGTTTCCTTCTATTTTGCCCAGCTGAAGCACTGACAGATCAGTTTCCAGTTATAGACAGGTTGTCATAACGCTACTGGACACTGGAACATGCCACTAAAGACATGTGAAGAAATGTCAGTCCTGGCAGTTAGTGACATTTCAGTTTCAGATTAGTAAGACTGAGATATAAGAAAAAGGGCAAACAAAGCCTTGATTCTCAATGCTTGTTTACTTTGAAAGAATTTATGTAATAACTACCCACAATGTATCAGTCATGCCCATTTTTGATGATTTATACAGCTGAATAAGGAAGTCTAAGATTGCTGACCCGACTTCTCTCCAATAGCACTTGGTTCACACGGGTAAAATTAGTGTTGACAACAGGGCCATTCCTAAGCTAAATTAAACTGAAACCAGAATCATACCTTATGTTATGATCCTAAAACACTGTGCTTATGTATATGGCAAACCACAAAGAAGACAAAGCCAATTCCTAATACTAGTATGTATTTCTTATTGCTGATGCTATTGAAGATCTCCTGAAGGATCTGCATTGACAAATGACATTGACAAATGACTTTGAGATCTTGAAAGTCCAGAAGTTACAAAGTTATTCACAAGAACGGAGCTGGATTTTTATTTGCCACAGCATGACAGCCAGCACACCAACAGCTTGACCATATTCGTAACACAGCCAAGTTAACAACTTCAAAGTTACCGACGTGACCACCTGTGTGCCTTAGCCGAAACACGTTCTGGGTGGAGCAATGCATCTAAGTTTTGAGAGACAAAAAAATGCATAAAAGCACAAAAAACTATGATATGCTGCTCTAGGGAACCCCTTCTTTTTCATATCTTTGATCTTTTACAAATATAGATTAGTGCTTTCAACACTTGGGATCCCTCTTTTAAAAATACCAGTAAACTGAATGATGCAGCCAAGACTACATAAGACTTCTTGCTGAAGACGATGGGAATGCCTTCACTGGGAATCAGATAATGCTCACAGTGATAAAGCCACAAGGCTGTAAGGAAGAACCCAAAAGTCTTGGTTCCCACCCCTGTATTCTACTCATTAGACAGCATTTTCCATAAGTATTTGTGCACAGAGAATTTAAAGCACCCAGGCTGCAGGTCAATAGGCATATACCCTGGTTAGAGTGGAATGTAACAACAGTTAACAGTAAAACATTACACAACTGAAACTTACAGCAAGGTAGTTCTCAACATGGTCATATTATTTCCTTGACATTCACAAGTTAACTTTTATATGGGACAACTAAGGGAAAATATTCTGTGGAATAGAATTTGTAAAGTCTATCTAGGTTATCTATCCCAATACAGTCTTAAGATAGTCAAATGGCTTCTAAGTGATCCTCATCTCCTGCGATACCACATTGCTTGCAAAATTCCTTACATTCTACAAAAAATTCTGCAGCAGTTGACCATTATGATGAAGTATCAAGGACTTCAGTGTATCTGCTCAAGTTCTTCCATTATCAGTCTGTTTGGAATAAACTGCACACCTAACAGTGACAGTTATTAGTGACACATGTACACAGTTGTCTTACCTCATGCAATTCCTTTATCAAGTGTCTCATGTTGAAAAAAAAATTAATTTTCTTTCTTGAACTTAATTTGCTCATTTAATTACCATCAGTATGTGGGATTAAGCACCTCTCTCAAAAGAGAAAAAAAAAAAAAGATATTGTAGTACTTTTAAAAATAAACTTTCAGTATTCCATGAATTAAAAGATAATATTCAAGCATAAATATTCCTTTTGCAAAGCAAGAACTGCTTTGATCTCTTAGCTGCAGTTAATTGATACATTTTGGCATGTCAGAGCACCCGGGGGGCGGGGGGGAGTGTGGAAATAAAAAGACAAACAGCTGAAATTCTAACAAAGGCCTAAGAAAACCTTTTCTCTTTCTACATCCTTCACTTATTCTTTCTGTGCTGGTCCTGAAAACAAAAGTCCAATTTTCAAGGCAAAGGACACCTAGGGGGACTTTATAGGCAAAGTATTTATCTTCTTAAAGTCCTCTTTCACAACTTTAAACCAATGGGTAACATTAATTAAGCCGTACAAAACCCCCTCCAAATCTGTTCCCCTCATTAAAGCACTACAACAACAAACCATTGGTATGGTCTGCTGATATTTCAGAATGTACACAAAAAGGCTGAGTCTTGATACAAAGTTTGCTGAGACTTTTACAGTATGGAAGCTAATGAGATGCAGCCTTGGGCTGCTAGAGGGAACATGCAGCCATAATCACACTAAAGAGCTGTTACTAAGGCAGATATATTGCCTTTCCATTGTATCTATTTAGCAGTTCTACCCTAGTCTGTCTCTACATTAAGACAGTTTAAAAAGGGAAAGCTTTCTGGTTTAATCAGCTTAATGCAGTGGGCAGTTAAAAGGGTGCATAAAAATGTTGCTCTACAGAAAAAAAAAAAAAAAAAAGAGAGTTACAGATTCTTTTCACTTAGCTTTTAATTAAAGGAAGGAGAGGTGAGTTCTTAGATGGGAATGAAGCAAGCCTGTGGGGACACGCTCAGGACCCAGAGCTCAGCACTTAGCTGATGTCTTCTGTGCTCAAGCCTGAGGATGGACTGTGACCACTGGGGTGCTGCTGCACTGGCCTGATTTACTATGGCTTCTGCTTCAAGTGGTCGTCAAAGCAAGTTCAGGCACGGTTCATCATTATTATTTCATCAATTAAATGCACTATGCTCAGCTGGCAGCCAGTGAAGTAGGCTGTCACAGATGCATCCAAATCCAGGTCAAAGGGGGTCTTTGTTCCTCAAAAAGAAAAAAAAAAACCACACCACTGTGGAATGAGATGTTCCATACTAATGAAAATAGAAATGGTGGAAAAAACCAAAACCTTAAGATCTAGCAGAAGTTGACCAAGGGGAAAAAATAGCATACTTTTGTCTCACTTGTTATTCGCTGGAAACACTTTATCTTCTTGCGTTCAAAGAAACTTCCATTAGGCAAAAATTCAATACTCGGCACTACTTCAGCAAAATGCCCTTGCTGCAAAACGCTTGGAAAAAATCCCAGGCATCTAAGGAATTTTTTTCTTCCCCAGAAATCTTATTGTGTTGTTTTGAATGCAGGAGACAAATGAACAATACTGCCCAGTCACTGGAATGCCCTCTAAACCTCGCCGCAATCCAACGCCTCTGCTACAGGCAGCTTTGCTCTTCCAGGGTGCTGATAGAGGTGCAGTGACCTCAGCAGACCCAAAACACACAGGTTTTCTTCTCTGAAACAGCCATCCACAAAATTCCTTTACGAGCCATGTCACCACAACTGAAGAGCAACTCAGGCATTGCTGCTATTTTTAAAGTGCACCTTTCCTTTGCTCCTGAATCTATTTTTATATAACCTCAATACGTATATGTTGAGTGGTCAGCACTGCTGGCCTTTGAAATCTAGCAGCTTTGGAGCTGTTTAATGTTAGCGTAGTGTCTGTTCTTGCAGACTGATGGTGATTATTTGAGGCATCAGATGGATCACAGAGACTTTTCAAAGGAGTTCTGTGTATTTTGCACCTCAGTTCTCTTAGCTTATGTCATGGATATTCTCATTTGTTCCAAGTCATTATATCCGTGGCTTTATACAACATTGATTGTAGGGGTGGGTGACAAATATGTTTTCTTTTCAGAGGTTATCAGCTGACAAATAACTACCATTAATCTTGGCTCTCCATCTAAGACGTAAGGATTTAGCCCCAGAAATTTAATCAGAAATTTATATTGGAAAGGAGGTCAGAAAAGGAATGGGTGTATCCTTCTTTGAATGGCAGCCAATGAGCTAAGTTCCCACGCGGGAGGAGGGGAGCACAGCCAGATCATCAAACTAAAAGCCCAACCCACAAGGCTGACAGGACTTAATTTGATCATGAGCAGCAGCTTAATCTTCACTGCAACAGCAGAAAGGCAGGCCAAAGATGCCCTGCTCTGCATTGCTGAGGAGTCTCAGTATTATTTTTTTTCCAAGGGGTAAGATAATCGATACTGAAAATGACAATAATCAATAACAGTTCCAAACATAATTACAAGCCATTCTCCACTCATACTAAACTGTCAGAATCATTAATAAAAGCATAAGTGCTCTGATTTTGCTCCCCTTTCAATCAATAGATTTCAATGGGTGCAGCTAGAGTTCCCGGTCACATGTTGTTCTTGATCCTTTATTCCTCTTCTTTTGTATAAAAGATGGCATTCACTGCCTTGCTTCTGCTAGCTACAGAAAAGGTCTGGCCACAAAAAATTGAGAAAAGAGTGTGTGCAATACCTTGGGGGAAATTATATGGCAGCCTTTTCTACACACGCCTATCGAAGCATTTGCACATTAACTATCACATTGAAGCAGAGTTTGACTATCCTCAACAACAGATGGGGACACTAAGGCCACAGACATGTAATAACTGAGATAAGAAACTAGAAGTTGGACACAATGTTGGAATGCACAGTGTTTTGCTTGTGGTATTCTTTCAATCACAAGAGCCACTTGAGAGCCCTTCCTTTTTCGTACACACAATACACATTTATCTTCATATTTTCTAGATATTAAGCCAAAGATAAGCATGAGGTTTGCTCACAAAATTTGACCATGGCCCCTTTGGTAAGGATGTGAGAAAATCAGCATCTTCTGTTACTCTGGCTCCTAACAGAATAAGGGGTTATTCAACAACACCTACAGGATTGGAGCAGGACACTGGCCACTGTACACTGCTGCACTTGAGTGAGGTGTCCAGTCTGCCTGCAGGGGAAAGGGAAATGAGAGGCAAACTCTGTTGAGACCGTTCTCTAAGCAAGAGATATGGCAGGTCTGAACGTAAGATGTGAGCTGAAAACCTCTGGAATCAATAGGATTGGCTTCCCCAAGATTTGCATCTCACCCATCCAGGCCAGCACCTCTTTTAAACCACTACTAATGTATTCAAGAAATGTATTAATGAACATTGTGCTCAGGACAAGTTTGTGATGTTAAGCTCCGTTTGCTTAAAACACGCTGTTTCAACTAAGCTTACCCAGCTAGAGCTTGCTGTAATACACACTGACTACAAACTCCCCAGTGGAGAGACAGCATGATAAAAAGTCACACAGCACAATTACCAGTCAGCATTTTCATGACAAGCTACTACTCCTTGACAAAAGACTTCAGAATACCTAAGACTTTACTGGAGTTTCAGTATTGGCATTTTCACAACCGCAAAGAACATGGTTCATTTTTCTTAATTTAAAATTCATTTTATTATTCATGTAAAAATATATTATCACAGTTGTCTAGAAGTCAGTTCATTATAAAAGTACCTCCTTGCATTATTTCAGATATAATAACACTGTGTGCTAATTTTTATTATAAATTAGGGTAACTTAGACTGTAAGATCTTGGGGCTGGATCTATCCTTTTTATTCTGCATTTCTGTAAAGAGCAGGAGAAAGGATCTTGAGCTATGACTTACACCCATAGGAACTGCCACAATACTTATGAAGTAACAACAAGAAAGTACCAGTTCTGTGCTCCCACTATTTGTGTTAAAATGCCACAGCTGACGCTATAGCATCTCCCTTGTACATTTTAGCATGTTATATGACAGAAAATCAAGACACCCTTACTCTGTCCTGAAGTGATAGCACAATACAAATACAAAAATTAGCAAAGGACAAAAGCCCTCCTGTGTTTTGAAACAAACCAAATCAATCAAAACTAGTGCTACAAACAGTAAATTGTAGTAATCACAATTGTATGGTTAAGGCCAGACACTGCTTGAATGCAGAGTTAAAAACATCCATGTAGCTAAATTTTGCAATTCCATACTAAAACGTGCTTGATACACTTCCAAACCTTAATCTTTTAACTCTATTTCTGTGTACGTGTAATAGCTATTTCTGGGATAATTACAACAACCCTGCAATGTTTTATTGATTTTGAAATATGCACCAGATTACAGGATATATTAACCTGAACTGCAAAATACTAACATAATCAATCTGCATGAACACACTGAACTTTGTAACATTTAATAGACATCCACAACCTTTAGCATTAAAGTAGCTGTACACATGCACTCAAGATGGTAAAGGACTATAAAATATGTATCTTGTCAGTTTTTCATTTCAATTTACTCTAGAAAAGAAGTATCTGCTGGTTCAGAGTTCAACTACTCCATGCTTTTCAAATTTCACAACAAACTATGCAAATTACTGTCTCAAATCAGAATATGCTGTCTTTTGACAAATTGTCCAAAACCCTCACGTATTCTTTTTCAACATAAATGAATTGTCTGGTGCCCATTAATTTTGCAAAAGTAAAACAAAATTGAAACTCAATTAAAAAAAGAGCTATTCCAATCTTTTAGAAGAAGCCTACCTTAAATATATACGGAAACTGTAGTACTGCATATTAAACACAGAAGAACTGGAATTAAAATACACATTAAATATTCAACAAAATGGCTTCAAAGAAGAAACTCCTGCCTCCTGGATGAGGACACTCAGGTAACTACATTTAGTTAGGGACTTTTGTAGGCTTCCTGGGCAAATAATGGGCTCTAATCTCAGTTATTCACGATGAAAAGAAGGCGAAGTCATAAAATGGCATTAAAGGCACATTATCTGCCAATACAGCCTGCTCCAAATCTGATTATTACTTGTAGAACATCAGCTTTAACAAGAAACCCATTTGAAATCACTAGATTTTTTTCATTAGTGTTTGTCCTGCTCTAAGTCAGTTACTTATAATTCTTGCATCCCTCTTGTTCTTAATAGCATCAGAGAGGCCGCTGTTGCAGAGGGGACATGGGTGGTACAATACCTGGCAAATAGCTTGGGTGCTCCACGGGGCTCTAGTAGTGCATGGGGAGAGCTTTCCTGCTCATGGCCAGAGAGCTTTCCTGAAGATGGGTCAAATTAAAGACTAATTCAGAAGTGCCTGTTATTTACCAGAGAGGTCTCTTGGATATCAGATAAAAAGGCACTTTTCTTTCTGTTTTTTTTTTTTTAAATAACTCGACTATTCAGTTATCAGTCCTTCATATACTTATATAAGTATATATTTTTAGTACTGTTTTTATTATTTACATGTTTCCAGGCATATATCTAAATTCTTTTTCCAATGAGCTCTCTCTACACAATCATTACTAGTCAGGACTGGACGGTGAAGCTTTGTCAAGACAGATTTCTGGTTAGACCTCACTTGGCTCTTTTTATGAGGACTTGTTACATGCAATATATACATGAAAGCTGCAAGTCTTGTAAGGGCTGCCAAGCAAGGAGCTAGATGAGGCAAAATCAAGACACAATAATAGAGGTTTAACTGCTACATCTTTATTTTGGGTGTAAGACTGACACAAATTAAAGGGCCTGAGTTTTATAAACCATCAAGTATCTATCCTTTCAAGATTAGGTGAACAAGCAGGTTTATGACATCTGGCTTGGGGTGCAGTGAGGCCTACTGTCCAGCCAATGTGTGGCCCCCAGCCTTCCTCCCCCCTACACTACATGAACCCCTCCCTCTCTTGCCCAGTACTGCAGTCAGTCAACCTTATGACCAGCACACAAGAACGCTGCACAACTGCAAAAGCTGAGGGTCCTAAAACTCACTGCTTCTGCAGATGATGCAGATCATCCTCTCACACCATGCTGTCGGCAGAAGCTGAATGCAATAGCATAGCTATTAAAATATTTCAGCCACTGAACCATATTTCTTTTCATCCCTTTCCAAAGTTCCAAAGGCCAGTAGACACTATTATATGCTAAATGTTTCCCCAAGTACAGCACGGACCAAGTTTTTACAGCAATGTACACAATAGAGCCCCCTTAGAAGAGGGGCATTCATGTGCTGACCCACTTGGACATAACAGTGACCATATAAAGACGACCCTGCAAGACATTAAAAGTTCTGGAAGCCAACAGATATCCCAAAGAGCAAGGAGAACTCTAACCAGACCATGCCTAGGGGGAGTAGGACTTTGGGAAGTGAAGGATCGTTGGCTCAGGTTTACTGAATGACATCCGTGGGTGCAACGGCATCCAAGCACTGACCCTGCCTGCAATTTCTGGCAGCTTGCCTCTATTCACCTGACAGCAGAGTAAGTGTCCTGGGTCTTACAAACCCAACTGTGGTCTGTGATCCCAGGAATTCCCAAAATAGAAGCCAGTCTGCATGGCTGCATTTTGAAAAAGGACACGGGTTTTGGGATGGTTGCTGTTATTCTTCTGATATGTTATCACTTTAGCCAAAACAGAAACACAAAACACAAAATGCTGTCATGATATGACAGCATGGCTCTTACTCACTCCCCTTTGCAGCTGGCACCATTTAAAGAAGCCGGATGGAGGCTGTGAGCCTTTTTTCTGTTAGTAAATAAAAGCAGCATCCATTGGGACTTGATTATCCTGCATCAGGACTGGATTATTTTATACTGGATTAATGAAACAAGACTTAAGTAGAAAAAGATTCCTAATGACTACAATCACTCTGAAGTCTTAGTGCTGTCTTGGAGTAGATGAAACTCTGAAAGAAGTTCAGAGGACATCATATAGCATCCTCAAGCTGAGCTAGAGCACTTTCTCTTTCTACACATTACACACACGCAAATGGAGAGGGACAGTCTACGAGAAAGCTGCAGGAAAGCAAGCGCAAGTGCACCACTCAATAATGACACCAGGGTTACTGTCACTTTAACAAGCTTCTACTATAGTGCTATTATCATTCAAAGCTCCTTATCACACCAAGTGCAAATATTATGACTAGCTGAACATCTAGAGTAATCATTGCTGTAACTGTGTACGTATATTTGTATTTAATATTGAGGGTTGTTGCTGTCACCAGGCTATAAAAACCAAACTGGCATTAACATCAGTGCCGAGGATTTGCATAACGCTGACAAGGATAAAGACTGGCACATTGCTTGATGTGCACTATGCAGGCAGCTTCTCATTGCAGCGCAGAGCAAATGGCTGACCAACACCGGCCAAGATTAGAGGGTTTCTCAGCAGATGCCAACTTGACAGCAGACTGAATAAAAAGGGGCATAGCAAACAAGCACCGTTCAAAACAGAAAGAGCCCCATCCACAAAGCTAGAAATGATGTTGTTGCTGCCAAACTTAACAATGATTAAACAGAGTCTGAGTTGAAATTCCAACATGTCTGGCAAACAGGAGCCTTCTCATGGGGCTCTTTCAGGAGGGAGGCAGGCTAGTGCAAGGACCCTTTGAGGATGGACTGCTACCAGATCATGTCTACTGAAGCTGCCAGGGAGAATCTGAGATCTTACACACAGTCACCAACCAGATGCTCAAAGATGAAGCGTAGGTTCTTATTTTGCAAAAAGATCTAACAATTGGACTTTGGTAGATTTTCAGAGCATGAAAGATTCCAAGCTGTGCCTTAGCAATGGCCCATTGACATTGGTTAGCCCTTTATGACATTACCCAAGGACTCAAGACAAGGGGTGCTGTGGTCACCTCTGCCACAAAGCTTCATCTTCCAGAGTGGCCAGGGGTTCCCATTGACAAGAGCTGGGGAAAGTGCTGGGCATTCCTGAAAATCTCTCCATTGATCTCTCAGTGCTTCTCTGTGTAAAACAGAAACATCTTACTGCCTGGGAGACTGCAACGTTCAGATACCACAGAAAAGGAGAAGAGGTACAGTTACTGCAGTGACCCCTCACCCCCTGTGATAGTGTTCTCCACTGCCAGCCTGACATTTATCTCCCATAACCCTGCCCAAGCGATAACCACTTGTGGTGGTCATAATGGGCGCACATAGCTGTGATGGCTGCATTCGGCTCAACATGGTTTCATGGAGACAGATAACAACACAATAGCCAAGGACTAACTTGAGCAATGTGCCCACCTCACCAGAATACCGGTACTGTGCTCAATATGCAAATATGACTGTAGGTCAATCATCTTACACCCATAAATAGTGAACAGCCCAAGAGCTCTTTGAGCTCTCCTGCACGGCAGCAGGCTGCACGCCAGGATCCCCCCTTGAGTAAGGACGCCTCTCAAGTTTATTCCTCGAGGTTAAGAGATTCCTTGCCACAATAGAATCTTTCTTTATAGCATGCTAAACTTTGAAATCTTAGCTAAGTGATATAAAGGATTGATTGCACATATATAAT
>KZ507744.1:45420-58317 GCA_002844005.1 Limosa lapponica baueri
TGCGATAACTTGCAGCTGGACTTTGGGGGATGGCTGGCAACAGCAGCCAATAGAATCTTTCTTTATAGCATGCTAAACTTTGAAATCTTAGCTAAGTGATATAAAGGATTGATTGCACATATATAATCCTTTAGAGATAAACCGTTGACTGAGTCTGGGACTAGGACTGGATCCAGCTGCACCTAGACTCCTCTCTGAGAAGGAGTTTAGAAGTAAGGGGGTCCTTTCTGAACCTCGACTCAACAGAAGGGTCTCCCTGACAGTTCTGTCTGATCCTGTCCTCTAGGCAGTAAATAACCACGTGTGTCTTGCCATCAAATCTTGTCAAAACAGTGTCGCGTTTACTATCTAACCTTGTTAAATCCCTGTTTTATATCAACAAGTATGTCACTGCTTCTCTGTATGAGTGAAGTGCATCACTCCATCCACAACATTCTCACAACTACTTCTTTAATGAAAGCAGTGCAAAACTGCCTCAAACATGCAAAGGTCTTGTACCATTGTTCAAATCTTAAAGCACTGGAATGACTTGTGTTAAATTTATGTCCAAGTTAAATTCACTGACTTATATCAGAGGCAAACTTAGCCACTGGCATTAACTAAACTCTGCTCACAAATGAGGTCGATTTTTGCAGCTTCAGTTTCTTACAGAACAAAGAAAGTGGAGTGGTCCGTGAATTAATGTATAGTAGGATCACAGAAAACTATATCCACAAAGAAATCATGGACACACGATCACCTGTGCAACACCTACCATTACTAACAGCAGCATGTTACTACAGCTTCCATTTTTAGGAACTCACTCTCCAGAAAGAAAACTGCACGCAGTAAGGCAGTGAGATTGAAACAGAAGAGGAAGGAGCATATGCACTGCGGCACTGGGTGTCTATAATAGAATATGGGCTCTGTGTCACAGAACTATACTCTTGTTTTGGCTGGATTGTTTCTATCTTGCTTTTGGCTGGCACTAAATTCATCAATATGAACTTACAAAATTGAGAGCTCTCAACAGTGGCACTAATTAATTTTTTGTAAGTGATGTTAAATCCTAAATGAGATTTTGCAAATTGCTACTTGGATCACTTTTGCTGGTACCAAACAAACTGAATGATTCACAACAATGGCACTAATCAAATTCTGAAAAGCCAAGTGACCCCCTGCTCTTGCTTGATAACCGGGAAATAGTGCAAGAGAGGGCAGGAGGCTGCAAGATTAAAGTTAAAGAGGTTCAGGAGGAAATTGTAGCCAGTGATGCTTTATGTTGCTACATTGTACTATGAAAGCAAGCCAGCAGATTTGCTGTCCTGGAAAAGGAAACGGAATATGCGAAAGTTTCCAGTGCACAACCTCCAGAAAGCAACTGCTCAGATGCAATATATAAGAACACAGCTATATTTTGCAAATGTTTTAACATACTCGAGTCTTTTGGATATATACTTGGATGTTTGCAGTGCTAAAACACAACTGCGTAATTTCTAATAAATTTGACTTCAGAATCCTGAGCATAGCAGTAACTAGCTCTAGAAAATATCACCAGTGTAATATTCCCTATCAGTGAACAGCAGCAAATGTCTGCTCCAAGAGGGTTTTTATTCTTTTGCAAACGGATAGACAAACATACACTGAATACAGGCCTCATTCGATTTTCTAATACAGCTGCACACAGACTTCATAATGCACCTGGCTGCAGCGGCTTATGTCTGTGTTCATTCGGTCCATGATATCACCCAGCATGACCTAGCATAGGACACTGGGTATGAAACAACACTAGAAAGTAGAAGAGAAAGAAAAATGGCTCTTTTAAATACTAGGCACTGTTCCATTCCATCTAGAAGGGCACTTTAAATCAGTATTTCCTAACTATGATAGTAATTGAAATTTAACAGGGCAAGTATTATATAGTGAATACCGCTAAGTATGTTTTATATAATGATTAGATCTAATAAGACACTTGTCATATATTCCACAATTGCCAAATGATTTTTAAAAACAGATTTATTGAGGGTGACCAGCTGTATAAAAGTCTGTATGACCTGTAACACTGTAGTTAAAGAAACATTATCAGCTTCAAAAAACAGTGAAATTACTTTATCTATTATGGTTACAAATGGTGACTAACTCTGTTACAACTAAATCACACTAGCAAAAGGAAAACCATTCCCTGTATTTTTTTAAGTAAGCTTCATTGTATATTCCACAGCAGTTTGTGTCTAGATGGGTTCAGAGTTTTGCTTTTGATTAGTTGTCTCAGGCAGCAGCTATCTGGGGTTGCTATGCTCATATCCATTTACTTCCTCTTGGCAAAAGACTCTTAGAAGCATCACTGGGGATGCAGAATAAAGCTTTTATATTTTAAAATTACATATTTTAAAATAACTCAGTTGGGGCCTCTATTTTTAAGGATGATCTGTTAGTCAGTTTCAAAGACTTAAAAATTGGCAGTGATGCTAAACTCTATGCCCAGGCTGAGATTACATACATATGTAAAAATACATGTATGTATATACATACACAAAAATGAATATACATAATCAAGCTATGAATTCAAATTCAAATCCAGACTTGGATTTTTAAGATACTTTCCTGAGTGGCTGAGGGACTGCTATTTGACCAAGCAACTAAGAAAAGGTGTAGTTGTGAAGTTGGGCTCTGAGCTGATTTGGTTCCTCCAGGAATTCTACCCGCTTTCTGAAATGAGTACTGCAGGCCCATTGCAGGCCCTTAATCTGATTAGTGCAAGAATCCAAGTGATGTTTTTAAAAACACAATTTTTAATACCTTGGTATACAGCTGTCTCTAATTTCATTTTTAGGCTTGTCTCTAATAATATTTTTTTTCATTAATGAAAATTCATGCTCTCATGTTTCAGAGCTTTCAAAGAAACAGTCACCAGGGTTGATCACTACAATTGTACACTGTCAGCATGATACTATTATCACCTCTTCTTAAATTACTATCAGGTAGTTTACTCCATCTCAAGCATATATCCTGAGACAATCAGTTTAATGGCCTATGCAGGTGCACTGCCAAAATCAAGACAGATAGAGCAAGACAGCCAGAAGGTTACCTTATGTCTTTTCTAATGCCTCATTTTAAGTTACCTTTAATTCTGCAAATCCAATTTTTCCATATTTGAAGCTCCTTGTAACAAGATTTATATCACCTACCCTTTTTCTCCTTCATTTAAACTTCCTGCTTCAGCTGACCAATAAATATGCCGCCTTCTACAATTCCAGTAAAGGAAGTTCTCTATGGGCTGCTGTCGTAACGTTGCAGTTTACATACAAATGCTCCAAGGAAACCACGCATTCACAGATGGCTTTCAACTCATTATGTCAACCAGCTAACTATAAGCATGTAAAGACTCAAGCTGGAGAAAAGTATTCTGTTTGCACTGGGAACATGCAGGAAAGCTCATATACCATTTAAGGAGATACTGTGCAGTTCCTGTTTGCTACAGCTGCAAAGCCACATGAGCATAATTATTTCAGTGAAGTCTCTTCTGCTGACTAGGAATATACACAAAGACAGTGCAGCTGTTAGAAATAAAGTCCAGATCCATAAACATATCTATAAGCTTCAAGTGTCTAAAAGCTGCAAAATGCCTCCTACAAGCCAGGAGATCTCTTCCCACCTCTGCCACAAACTCTTAGCACGACTTTCATCACATCACTTTTGCCTCATCCTTTTACCTCACCTACCTGTGAAACAAGGAAAGTATTATCTACAACAATGGCTTGGGGAGTTTGGTATTAATTTGTGCTTATTAATTGCCTGGAGAGCTGAGGAAGAAAGGGAAATACAAAGGCAAAGCCTTCTTTATTAAAGGAAGTTGGAAGACAAAAAGTGTGACAACTTCTGTAATCCTGAAGGAAAGCTCACAGCTGGGGAAGGGTGCACAGAGGGAGGCACTGATTGGAGTGGCAGAGTGGCCATCAGGCTTGCAACTAGCCAGCCTTCTTCATTCCTGCCTTCTGCACACTCCCCCACTCTTTGTTTCTTATGTTCTCCTCAAATTTATTTCATTTCACATTTTGTGTACTTCTTCCAACCTCTGTAATTGTTTTCTCCTCAAACAAGATCAGAGCTGGCACTTTGTTCCTGCTGCAGCTCACTGCAAGCTCTGGGCTCAATCCTGCCAGGTGCTGAGCTCCCCTGTGAAACACCCCACAGCCAGAGAATTCAGCAAGCACCAGCTGAGGATGCTCAGAGCTTTGCAGAAAGGCAGGATCAGACAAAAAAATAATCAGCAAATAAATCTCTACTAACATTTCTTGACAACGTAGGTTAGCTGATACTGCCTTACTTGCTGTACAGTTACCCTGATTTTACACCACAAACTAACAACAGACCTGGAGAACTGTACAAGGTACAAGTCACCCAGAACGATCCCCAGTATGTCACAATACAGGAAAATCCTTCAATGCTCAATGTTATCAGAGGAGTGACAAGGGACAGGTGATCTGCCAAATGAAACATCCAAATACAGGCTAATTGGTAGAGGGTGTAAACATCTCATCTCTAGAATGAGGAGACAGAGGCTAAATTTTATTTTTTCTAATTAAAATTTGACTCATAACTTCACCCCACTGGAAATACGTATTTCTAAAAGAGTTGATAGGCATGAAGCAACTGGTCACGCAGTATTAGCAACCAAGACCTTTCTTACAGAGCTAGCTATCTAGAAATCTTTAAATGTTTTTCATGGCCAATTCCAGATGTTCAATCTCTGGCTTTTGTTACTATACTAATAAGTAAGTAACTGTGTTACACATTTAAATGATCCCTTTTGCTGTGACCTATCAAGTCTTTCAACTGATAGAAGTACTTTGCAGAGTCTGTAAACCCCTGTTTTGAAACAAGCAAAACACATGTACAATAACACAAGATGTATGTTTAGGAGAAACTCAGAAACATTTGGCTTGTACAAATTCATATTTCTAGCTTATCTGTCCCCAAACAGCTCACAGACAGTGCATGGGTCTATATTAATACATACCATAATGCACTTTATTCTGGATGACTGATAATGGGATTATTGCTCATATACCAAAAGCAAGACAGACAAAATTGTATCAGTTTATTCCTAAGGAACAGAGTGATTGTCAGAGCCTAATATGTTTATCATCACGAGGCTGAGCCAGCGGGGTTAGCTCTATGTAGCTCCTGGAAATTAGAGAATGTGATTGTGTCACAGGATTCATAATCAGCATTTGATAGAGCAACCGTCTATAAGAAACAACACCCAATCTGAAAAGTGATTCTCTTTGGAGTGGTACCTGTAATTCACAGGAATGTTTCCGGACCTTGTAACTAACAAAGCAGTGAGTATTAGGTGGTTTATATACACACGAACTATAGCTCCTGAATGCTTATTCTCCTCCCTGCTTGCTACTTAGTCTGAAAATGGAAATTTGGGTTCCATGTTTCTCTGCACAGGTGGGTTTGAGTGAGTCAGCTGAAGAGGTCATTTCTTCCCTGTGGGATACAGTCCCCCAAAGGGTTTTACCCTAGTTAATCCAACCCCGAGAAATATCCTTTTGTTACTAATCCTGACAACGCCAGCCATCCCCACTGTGTTTTACAGGGTCCGAGGGCTGAACGGACAGTGAAGCTAGATTCCTCTCTGGCTGCTGGCATCTGATCCAAAGTCTTCTGCAGTCAAAGGAGAGACTCTTGTGCTATTTAATGGGGTCTGGATCAGACTTTAAGGACAGTGCTGACCGGCAGTATCAGGGATGATGGGCTGGGCTGTAATTGTTTCCATGGAGAATGAGAGGCCTTCTCTAAGGCTGTCAAGCATCAATATGAGAAGACACACCACTAAGATGTAATTTCCCAGTTCAAACTTCACTTTAAAAAGAGCACTTGTATTTGCAAAGCCACAAATTACAGTAGCCACAGTGGAGACTTCATTAGCAAACAATGACAAGACAAAGATATCACCAGAAGGAAAGCTAAGAACCACCACAAGGATAAAGCACCCTCCTATTTCAATACTGTACCACAGAAGAACATCTGTCAAACAGTATTGCAGTCTGAAGTAATCAGTGCAACTAATTATCACTAATTGTAATATAGTTTCTGTCTTGCTGCTAATACATTTAGACTTGCTAATCAAATCAAACTATTCCACCTTGCCGTGCTGCTTTCAAATAAACATTTCAGCAAGGATAAAAAATGAAGCTTTGTTCTGTCTGGAGAGGCCAGTGGCTTTTTTCACTTATTTCACACTGCTACAGAAGTAGTAGAAAAAATCATCAGGAAGACTATTCGGCACTCTGAAAGTTTTTGTTTAAGAGCCAGAGCAGGTGAGCAGATGTGTGCACAGTACTGCACTGCCTCTCAACCTAACACAGCCACCGCTACTGTTGCCCACAAAGAAGGGGAATGGCTCAGATCCCTCCCAGCAGAAGTGGAGGTGAGCAGTACCTTTGCAGGATGTTCACACATCCACTATGCTAAGAAGCTATTAAGAAACTTCTGATTTCAGTGGTAGAAGGCGCTAATTGAAAGACAGGGCAGTGTTGTGGGTAAATTGACAAAATAGACACAGAAACCCTGGATTCAGTTTTCACCTCTGCTGCAAACTTTCCAGTGCAACCTTGGCTGCCTTGCTAAATACCTCTGTGCCTCAGTTGCCCGTCTGTGGAAGTGGGATTATACCATGTCTTTGTCTAAACTGAAAGCTCTTCAGGTAGAAAATGTTCTCTACTGCATTTCTGTGCCTGGGTTAACACAAAGAGACCCCTAACAGGCTTCTAGAAGCTCTTTTAATAAAAATAATTAAAATACGGTTTTCAGAAATGAAATTACATTTGCAAATATAGGATTTTCCTTCACCCTGAAAAAAATTAATGAAACTTCTTCCTTTAAAAATTGCACCATTCTATACATTTTTAATAGATGACCATCCTACTGGGGACTTTAATGCGTACCAGAGATCTGTACATTCTGGCAGGCAGGTAAAAAGGCAGTTCCAGAGTACTTATGCTATTGAACTGAAGTGAACTCTACTATCCCACCCACAGTCCTGCACAACATACAGCCCAAATTGCCACAGACACACACTTAACACTGAAGTAAAGTTGGAGCTTATTCCCCAAAGTACTGATACAGCCTTTGGAAATCTTTAAAGCTCCTGAAAGATCAGACTCTCAAACCCTCCTGTTTTTTCAGAGGACTTTCTCCCAACCTAAATCCAACCAATTCTATGTCTGTAGCCAATAGCTTTCTGAGGGAAAACCAACAGCCAACTTCTTGCATTGTGTCAGAAGAGAAACATGTCCTCAAAATGCTGTAATCAGTAAATGTGCAGTCACTTCGCTCCTGCTCCAAAACATTAGTCACTATTTTCACAAATGCAGAAAAGACCATAGTTACTGTAACAGTGGAGCTACATGTATCTGAATATTTAGCAGCACCTTAAAAAGCAATAACCAATTTAACTCGCAGCTACCATTAGTTGCCAATTTAGCACAAACATTTGACATTCCTAACAAAGAAGAAAACAACTAAATATTTTATACTAAAGAGTGCCTCAGATTTTAATTAATTTTTAGTCTTTGAACTTTGCAAATAGCTACTTGTAACAGAGTTTACAAAGGCCATTTAAAATTGTGATGTTGATCTAGAAATCAATGCGCTTTCACAAAAGGCAACTCATTAGGAGTAAACATTCATAACTGCCAAGTTTTCCACATACAAGAAGCAGCACCTGGAGGCTACTGAAGTGAACAATAATCAGGGGATTTAAAATTCATCACAAGATGATCAAAATTAGCTGAATAGAGACATAAAAAAATCTGACCTGCTTAAGAAGACTTTAGTATTCCTAATAATCACAGCCTGTATCTGTTCTCCCCTATACTCATTTAAAATAATTGTTTTGGAATATGAAATCTCTGAGGAAGCCTGACTCTGTGCTGCAAGAGGCACTGGCACTCCACTAAATACAAGCCATGCACACCACAGAGCAGAAATTGCTTGGCAAGCTGTAGTCCAGTTCTCTAAGGCACTTCCTAAGAGGTACTACACATCCTCACCTCCCTGCAGCTCAACAGGAGTGTGAGGTGCACATCCTCTTCCTGATGTTTGACATGAACAAGATAAAATCTGGGGCAGAGGACAGATGTGACTATGAATATCCTGCACTTTGGAGTGCCTAAATTCCAAGACACAGCCTAAGTATCCATTTGAAGAGATGCGGGGTGTATCTAAAAGTCTTTCTAAACAGCAATGTTAGTATCAGTTTGAGCATATAGCTCAACCTACCAACTGTGCTTACCTGCTGGTTCCAGCTAGGAAGCAGAAAAGTCAATTTCTTGTGCTATCACCAAAGACAATATGCTTGGAAAGAAACTGAAGCTTAGAGGTATACCAGGACTTGTGGTCAGTGCCTACTGGGAAGCTTCATGCCATGTAGTCATTGCCTTCAGCCCACCAAAATCAAATAAAGTCTATGAAATAAGCCACGAGATTAATATTACACTTCAGCAAACCACATAAGTTCCAGACAATGCATGCTTTTTACATAGACTCTGTATCTTAACAGCATCTAACTATGCACGGTTAAGATTCAAGAAATTTAGTAGGGAATCCTTTCAACAACATAGATCAGAGAAAAAAAATAATCAAAATTTCTCTGGTCGAGGATCACACACTATATCAGAAATGAATTTAACCTAAGGTGTGTTAAGGAACTGGGTTAAGGAACCAATGCTGTGCATGAGAGTTCACAGATGAGTGAGTACAAAGAAACTGTGTGGGAAGGAACAAGAGCTTGCACAGTACACATCTGTCAGCTCTATCAGATTTCCAGCTAAAACTCTAGCATCAATAGACACTCTATGGATTTTGCATGACTTCTTGAAAGTCTATGCAACTGCAAATTACCACAGTGATTGTACCAGTGTATACATGAAAATAGCTATTTCTAGGAGACAGAATATGGATAGTATTCCTTGTTTGATTTTTTTTGTGATTATTCATATAAAAATTGAAGCATAATTTAATATTAGTTACTAACACAGTTATAAATAGTCTTTAGTTAACTGCTACAGAACATTGTATGAAAGACAGCAACTAAATGGCAAGGTTCTATAAGACAGGTCCGTGGGACTAATCCACCTTGCAGCCCGCTGCAAACCTATCAGTAACATACCAGGCATGCCACGTGTTTTCTGGTTATAACAAGAGTTGCCACTACATTACATGTGACATTGGTGGTCTATGCCACCTGCCGCTTAAGTATTACAGCCCAGTTCTGCTTTCACAAAGAGTAGTTTTAGCCAAATGGCAGCCATAATCCTGCACAGGCGTCTTACTAGCCAATCCGTAGCTAGGGGGAAACAAATAACTTCATTTTTTTGTAACATTAGCTTTAGCTGAAATCAGCTCCTAAGCTGGCACATCACATCGCTGCAGGAGATTCATTCCAGGGCAAGGCAGAAGGTGGCCACATTCTCACTTAAAATAGCACCCAAGAATGTGAATGCTTCTGATAACTGTGCTGTTGCTGAAGAAAAATGAAGCCTTGCCACTAATGTTAGTGACAGCAAGAACTGCAATTTGCATGAAAACGGGGTTCCTTTTTGGGTTTCTAGATAAATGAGTCTGCAATATGATGAAAACATTTCTCCTAGCTTCGTTTGACCCTTGCTTGATGCAAGCCCTGAATTAGTGTACCAAGTTTTCAGACCTCTCCTCAAATCTTATTTCAAGACTGTTGGCAGAAACAAACTAGTGAATAGCAATGTAGTTGTACCTTCTGAAGGGAAGAAGAGCTTTGTTTTGTATTTTAAAGAGAGAACTTTCTCAGTTTCTCTGGGATTTTTTGTGTTGTAATTGTTTGAGTTTAGATATTTAGATATCTTTGAATTCAGATATTTATATGACCATGGCAAAATCACATTTATATCATTTGTCTGTATAAATGGATATACACTCAGCATTCTGATAGTCAACAATCTTGAAGGCTTTTATTAGAGTGATCTTGTTTATTTATTATGAAAATATACTACAGTGATTATTTGAAACAAGAGTGATCTGCTACTTCCATTTCAAAAATGGGAAAGGAAGCTCAGCTGCCTTAAGGGGCTGGCTAAATTACACACAGGAAGAAACCACCAAAACAAGGAACAGATCTTACATCTCCAATGACCTGAGCCAACGAGCCAGCTACTAGAATATTCTTTCCAAGTCACGTCATATCTGGGGCCTTTCTGTACCTTCTTGTTCCTCCCTTTCTTTGTCACTGTCACAATTAAATTAAGCTTTTACCTAGCTACCAAGTGGCCAACTGCTCTGCTGCCCTTACTCAGAGTTAGCTCCTAGATAAAGGACGATGATACTAGACACTCTGAACAGTCTTTTAGACCTGTATCTGCAGCATGTTACAACCATGCCTTAACTTTGGCTGGTGCATCACACTGTACCTAAATAATAACAGCAAACCAAAGTCCTACAGGTTCCAGAAAACTTTTGCTTCACTCATGAGGTTCTTAGAGTGGTAGAGTCGTAGAGGGTAGTAATGCAGGGTGCTTGGCCCAGTCAATATAAGGGGTTTCCTATAGCTGCTCTTATCCCCATAGCTATTACTTAGACCCCAGAGGGTAAATTTATACGTTGTTCCATTTTAATATTTTACTGCCCCATGCAAATTCCAATTCAAAATGCAAAATATGGATTTAGCTGCACAATCAGGCAGCAACAGCATAGACAGAACAAAAGCCAATCTCTACTCTTGTTCAAGGGAGCAGGAACACAGTCAGCTTCTCCTGGAGCAGGTGTCCTGGCTGAAGCCTTGATCTACAAGATTCTCAGCCCTTCCTGGGGACAGTTAAATGTCACTGCTGCCTACTGAAATAAACAGGAAAGTAGAAACGTTGCTCACTAGTGCTGAACAGGGTGCAAAGATTGTTCTTATGACTGGCTAAGCAGGAAAAAACACCAAGCTGCTTATAGCAAGGGCATCTTTTCAGCTTGAAGAGTCCACCACTCCCATCAGACGGCAGATGAAACTCTTAGATAAGACTGAGCTTAAAAAAAAAATAAAAATATTGTAACAAAAATGTTTAATAAAACCACTTTAAGGTCATTTCCTAAGGAAGCAATACATACAAAATGACAATTCCTCTGTGTATTACTTTGAACTTATTGTGCAATTTCAACAAAACTGGACAGAAGAGTAGACATCCTGAGGATATTAAGTTATCATAAGTTATCAACAAGCCTCAAAAAAACCTGAGGTTCAGTATTTCACCTAAATGAAGGCCAGACACCATAGACCACCTCCCACCAGCTGCTAGAGAATTAATATTTGAGAACACCTTTATATGCCTGTCACTGCAAAACCTTGAATCAGAGTTTGCCTCTTCCTTAAGCACCAAGATAAGGCATAAACCCATCAAAAACCTGGTTTCCAAAGCATTTATGCTCACAGAACAATACATTGAGCAAAAATGCCATAGGACCATTAGCTCTAAATAACCACAGCTATGCATTCACAGGAAGTTGAGACCCACACCATTTCGGCTTAAATAAGCCATGTTTCTAAAGTGTTTTGAAGGTCAACAATATTACAGAAAGCTTCCTGCAGTGTCTGTTAAAGAAGCAAAACAACACCTGTTATAATTCCATTTCCACACATACATAACTTGGCCTCGGAAACATCTGTTTGTAGAATTAACTCTGACTGCAGGTTCCCAATCAGATGAAATCTCTCTTTGCTTTCCTTTGCTTTGCAGCACCAGTGTTTCACCCTCATCTTTAGCACTGGAGGTTTTCTTAATCTGTACCAAACCCTTTCAGATGTTTGGGGATTTCCAAGAGTGATTGTAAATACATTTTCCCCATTTAAACCCGTATTGTCTCAGCTGTCAAGGACCGCAAGACTGATCCGTAGCCCACTGAAGGCAGTGAGAACTAGTTTAAGTGGTAAAGAAGTGGAACGGAATCCATGCTGTATGCCAGGGACCTTTCAATTGACTTTGAAATGGCTTTGGATCTGGCCCAGTCTCTGCTGGTGACAGCAACGCCAACTAAATCTGGAAAGGGAAGAAGAACATGTTAAAGGTAATTGGGAAAAAAGTAACTTCTGAACATGTTCCTTTAGCAGTTCCTACAAATTTAGAGAAGTTTAATGAGCATCAGTCCTACTGTCTATTGTCCCTTCCCAGTCAGAAAACCCCAGGGGCTGCTGGACTAAGGCAGACACTGGAGACAGGAACTTCACTGATCAAGGGCTTGAGGACAGGGACCAGAGGTGCTGCTGTGATCAGTCCCTTCTGGGACAACGTACACACAGGATTGTAGTTACGGATAAGTTTCAACAAAAGCTCTCACTGTAGAAGCACTTAGTCTGCTTCAGCTGAAGTCAATAGTAAAACTCCTATTGACTTCAGCAAGAGATAGTATAAGCCATTATCAAGAGCTTTTGAAAATCCAGTGCTGCATCATTAAGCTACACAGCAAAAAGCAGATCTGTTGAGCAAGAAAAGTCTAGCTGTACACACTGACACTTCTCAGAGCAGAGCTGTACTTAACTGTGCTACTCCTTATGCCGTAAGGAATACACCAAAGAGCATACGGGAGAGGCAATGCAACTACAGATACAGACCTGCATTTAAAACCCTACTCCCTGTATTCCTTACAAGCTTCTGACTGTAATCCTGTAATGTTAGCTTTATACATGCACAGCGTTTCCTCCCCCCACTGTGGTTAGTGTAGTTTCAGTTTGAAAATTAAATTTTGTTACATTATCTATAGACTCTTTATACTTGGAAGCATCCCATCTGCAAAGTGATTCACATGATACTGCAGAGACATAAAATTCCAGAACGATCCAACTCAATGTTTACTTCTAACTCGTCCAATAAAGCCAGAAAAAAGTAAAAA
>KZ507744.1:58417-75759 GCA_002844005.1 Limosa lapponica baueri
ATGCAAACCTTTCTTCAGCTCTTTCAGACTGTAAAAATACATAGGCAGCTTTTCTAACATGCCAGCCAGCAGGGAGTTTCAGCATCCATAACAGATAGTCTGAGATCCTGGTTAAGATGAGTTACTCCAAAGAAGTTTGAAATAACCATTCAGTGCCTGAAGGCTCTGGTCAACAATGTAAAGCTATCACTGCCTCTTTACACTTCTACATACACACAGACTCTTTGTGAAATAAACACACACCTGGCTTCAGCATGAAAATCTGAACTGTACACCTTTGCAACTCAATGTGCTTCTGTGTATCTCTGCATCAGAATAAAGTAGTTACCACAGAAAATGAAAGAGCACCTCAGAAGAGATGAAAAGTGAACTAAGTGCACTTACCTGATAGTTCTGCTAAAATCCCACCTTTACTCATCCTGAGCCATGTTCTCCACTAACATAAATGTACTGATTTCAGAAAATTTTAAACCAGCAGAAAATATGACCCATCCCCCAGATGTCCCTGTATGTTCAAAAGTCCCATCTGCAGAAACAGGCCTACAGGATGGCAAAGCGCAAATTTCAAGTACGCCTGTAAGTATTCATTACAGTACTCCACCAACTTCGCAGAGTTACCCCTGGCATAGACCAGAATCAGACCCTGTATCCAGCTCTCTGCCTCAAAAAATCATAGAGGACCAAGTCACAGAGTTAAACTCAACCAGCCCTTAAAAAGGAAGTACTAGTCTCCGGATAGCCAATGATTTAAAAAAAAAAATAAAAATCAAAGCAGCTATGTACTATCAACCATAACCACATAGTTCTATGAATTTTAGAATGCAGTGGTTATCAGCCACAGCATGCCACATGCTGAAACAACTACAGTGGGGGAGGTAGTTTTAATTGGTTCTTCTCCAGTCTAAATTCATATCCATACTAATTAATTTTTAACTAAGAATTTGTACAATTCTTTACCTTTTCATAGCTCTTATGCTTTCAGAAGGCTAGAGAAATATTAACCACTTAGTCTGTAATCTCAAACTGCTGCACTGAAGTACCCTTTCAGTAGAGACCTATATAACATACAGTTTCAGCTGTCTGAAAGTAAACTTTGGGTCCAGTAAAGTACAGGCAATCTTTTTTTTCCTGCATCAGATCAAAAGAAAAATTTTCTTTCAAACGTGCCCACATGTGTTATTGCCTCTGAGCAGCCTCCCTTTTTGAGCTTTTCAAACACCAAAAAAATGTGTTTATCTGCTGGCTCAGTTCATTAAAGTGAAATTAACAGCATCTTGTCCCTTCACATCATACACAGCCCCTCTCCTGTTCTCCTCTTCCTCCCATGGGAGAAAACAAATACACTTCTGTCTCTATTTGTAAAAAGTAGATGATAATGTGTGTTGGTCAGGCTACAGTGACTCAAAGAGCCAAAGCTCCACCAATTCTCCTCCCACTGGACGGCAGCCAGCACCCCTGCACGTGGAAAGGAGCAGCGTGAGGTGTGGTAGCCTCCTCCTCTCCTCCAGTGAAAATGTTGGGAGGCTACGCAGAGCCTGCTAACATTGCGGAATCCCACAAACACGTTTTTAAAATACACTTCCACTTTTTCTAACATTAAGATTGTTAAGGTGAAACAAATACTTCTGAATCTCCACAGTTAGCAGACTCTGGCACTTCAGTTAAGTGATAAAATAGAGTCTTAATACCCTGTGCTCCTTACAGCATTTTTTCTGGGAACTGAGGAGAGAGAAGGGGAAAGCGATAAGTCTGTGCCTTTCAGGGTTGAACTGACAGATACAGAAGAGATACAGAAAGTTTTATGTCAAAATTCTTCAGAGAAGGTGCCATCTTGTCCAGTTACCATCAATACCTTTTTTGTCAGGCTGACCTTTCTGTGTATGTTGCACCAAGCTTACATTACACTTGCTTTCTTTTCACTTCTCCCTCCCCTTTTCTTTGCCATCCAAACTCAGAAAAAGATAGGTGGAAAGGCTGGGCTTCACTGCTGTCCCTTATTGGCAGAAAGAAGAAATAAGGATTAAGACTGCATGTTGCTGCTTTTCTTTATGACAATGTTTAACACCCTATCCAAGATCATTAATAGCAGTTTCACAAGCTCACTCATTCACTTTCAAGCATGCATCTGTACAAACCATGCCATCTTCTGGTGCTTCCTGGCAGCAAAAAAGAAATACCAGTGTCAGAACTTAAACTGCCACCTCCACCACTGACTGTGTCGGGAGTCCTCTCTTTACCACCCTGTGTCTGACTGCAACACTGCCCTCGAGAAAAATGCTTCACTGCTCTTCTAGGTACCAAAATCACAAAGATAAATGAAGCACCAGAAACATTCTGACTTACTGTGAGAATACCAACTCTGTCCTACAAACTAAGGTTGCTACCTCGGTTTTAGAACAAACTCTGCATTCAAGTTATTATAAAAGACACTCCTATGACTGATGGTGTAAGACCAAGAACAGAAAATAATTTTGAAATTGGTTTCTTAATATGACAAAAGCATCTGTGTATCAGGAAATTTATGACAGCTGGAACTGACTCCCCATATGCAGTAAATAGAGATTGGCTAACATATTGAGTTACCCTTTCATCTCTTAACATTTTTTTCTGTATCCTGCAGAAATAGTTCCAAACATTATAGCTCACAAACAAGTGGCTCCTATGTGTTTTCTTCCTCTGCAGCCAGCCGAGGCTCCTCAATGCCTCTGCATGTCACAAATTCCCCTGGATATTACTAGACTGGTTGTTTGTTTCCACTTTCTCTATTGGAAAGTTGTTCCAGAACCTCATTCTTCTTATCACTTCTTTGAGGCTAACACAAGACCCAACCTTTATTTCTGCAGTTAGAGGACCACTGTATAATTTACCTTTACACACCGCTTACCTCACAAAGTTTTGAAGAAATGTTTGTTACACACCAAGCACACCACTATACACTGCTCCCTTAGCATACACAGTTCTCCGTTTAATTCTGTGATGTAGTCATGTTTCTATGCAGATTCATTACTGTGGAGGAGGAGTGTCACGCCATTGAAAAACATCCTGACAGCATAAAATCATGACTGTGTGTCAGGCAAGAATCGTACAAGCTCAACTATACCTGTGGTATCTGAGCACATGCTGGGAAAAAAAGAGTGCTCAGTTATATTATGGCAAAACTCTCATACTATTAGGTCAGTGTGAGAACCAACCCACCCTATATAGTCCCCAGTCTGGTAAGTCAAAGCACCACTGGCATTTTGATCCCCTACTGGGCTGTTTATAGTGCTCCTAGTAGCACTGAAAGTCTGCAGTGGTAAAGTTTTGTGTGAAAGAATGCTACTTTTTTAAAAAAAAGAATATTGAAAGACTACTCATTTGTTCCCTTGTTCTATAATAGCAAATATTTTTTAACATTAATGAATGGCACTAATATGCTTTCTTCCAATTGTGTTGGAAAGAGTTAAGAGTAAATGTTAAGAGTAAAATAAGCCAAATAAGTTTCAACTGTGCTTATGAATCACATTGATTTTTTTCTGGGTCTCATATTCTGGAAAATGGTACAAACATTAGGAATCTCAAAAGAAAGGGAATATTTCCTACTGAGAAAGTGAATTTGTGACATTTCCTTCAAGAAATGTAAGGAGTTCCAAAGTGTCCCTCTAAGGTTATATCCAAGAAAGGTAACAAAACTGACAGGCACTAACTTCTGTTAACATAGATAGATTGATTGCAGACTGCAACCCAAAATACTGCTATGCCATGGATAAGACTTTCTCCTTGGAGGACACTGTTCCCAGCCATAGTGAGTTATAGGTCTTAAAGCTTTCATATTTTTTATTTCAGATGTAAGTAGGATTCCAGATTTCCATTAGACCTGAAATGGCCAAGAGCTCAGGGATGTAAAACATGTCTAGCCCTCAAAATAGTGTGGGAAAATATAACAGGAGTTGGTTCTTCATTCCCTTTCCCTCCAGCATGCAGAATATAAAGGAATACAGTTGATACACCCATGTTCACAAGGAGGTCAACTGTCTTCCTCCCTTCCCTCTGTTCATGGCCTATGACATCATTATGAAAACAGAAGGGCTAGAGTGGTGCTAAGTGTCAGAGGTACTCATCAGCAAGGAATACCTCTTCGGTAAATCCACATTAATTACCACTTCCCAACCAAGAGCTCACTTCTGAAGCAGATCACCCAGTGATCTTCTCAGAGCAGATTTTGTACTTTGGTTTGCATTACAAAGTCATCTTGGAGTAGACCAAGTGGATTCCTTTTGGATTAAACACAATAGAAGAGTACACTTCTGGAGCACACTTGACATGTTCCATGCAGTAACAGACACTCAGGCCCTGGGGCCAGACTAGGGCTAGCCTGAACTCTCAGGATGTGTACAGTGTCCTCAGGACCAACAGGTCCTCAGCACCAACAGGTCCTCAGCACCAACTGTTACGCACTCCAGATCTCCTTCCAATGCACTGCACTACTTGCTGACATGGGCATAGCCACCACCTTCCTACAAAACCCAAGAGACTAAAGAAAAGGGTATCTTATGCCAAGAAGGTATGTCTTTATGTTTCAACCTAAAAATCCTTCAGGGTGAAGGAGGCAAGGCCATGCAGTGAAGATAGGAAACCAGCTGGGAGCCAGTCCAACTACCAGTGACTAGCAGAAGTTCAGTTTTCACTGTACAATTACTTCCACTAGTCAGAGACCATTATCAATATCCACATTAGAAACAGATCATCTTAGTCATGGCAAGTGAAGCATCAGATGTGAACATCTCTCAGACAACACTGATGTATTTTCTTACTTGCCCAATGAAAGCTGAGGTAGATTTACCTACCTAAACAAAGAGGGGGTCCCTCATGCATTTTGCTAGATCATCTTGGTATACAGGTAAGGTAAGAAAACCGACTCATCCATTCTGCGAGTTAAAAGTATGTTCAAATGAAATGGTTTAGCTTCAAATTACTACATTGAGCAGAGACATCGTAACTCTAACTCAAGGGTTAATGAAACATTTTGACATGGACATCTGAATATAGAAAGGCTAGTAATGACCCTCCAGTAGAGAGTATCAATCACACCTCCAGTTATAACTGGTAATTACAAAAAAAGATGGAATATATTAGCCTTAAGAAATAAAAATGCACAGCATTTTGACAATTCCAACCACTAATGTTTTAGTAACATTAAAACTCATCTCCCCGCACATTCCCTGGGTACACACTCAGAAAAAGTTTGTTCCATGCAAAAATGTTTATTTGCATGAAGTTGATGCAGCGTTAAGATTGAAAAGCATGCATAGGAGTATCAATCCTCATCTTAACTCCTCATCTAGCATCAAACTTGCAGAACCGAATTTCTGTCTATCACAATTAGCTAATTAGTCTTAAAAAGTTAGCTTCTGTTTCTTCTGGGAAAGAAGGAAATGTAGGAAGAGGAAACTGCTCAGATCTATGTCAGCTATGAGTATGCATACAGTCACAACCTACCTGCTGTTCTGTTCCTCCACAGAAGCTCCTCAGCCTCCCCTATGCCGAGAACTAGGAAAGACAATCATCTTCCCATATCAAACTTTTACCTATCCCTCTTGATTTCCCATCCCAATACTGGGGCCTCCCTTTTGTGTTCACAAAGAACCCATAAACTTAAACTTTACTCCCTTTGTTCTAGATACCACCTCTTACTCCTATTTCTCACGCTCTTTGGGTGTTTTGATGTCTGTATAGTCTGGAAGCCTCTCCTGCCAGGTGCAGGGGATATTTTCCGCCTTAAAATATGAAGGGTGCTTATGCCCAAACGCTTGAGTTTGGCAGAATCTGGTTCTTGAAACATAAATCTCTGTACCTATTTTTCCTTCTAAGCCATTTCCACCAAAAAAACATTTTGGATTCTCTTAGTCTAGACAGCAGACAATTCTCTCAGAGTAACATTGGATGGGCTTGTAAAGCAATCAAATATTTTTTGTTTAAGACTGATTCATTGCACATTCAGCATATCAAACCAAATTCCAATGAAAGTCCAGTATTCCATTAATGCTAATTTCAAGCCTAAATTGAAAATAGTGTAAAGACTTTGGAAGAATCGTTCCTACCTAACAGATCCTTAAGCTGGGAAGGTATAACTCCTTCAGCAGATCATAACCCAACAGACTATAAGAGCTCTGAGATCAGTTGTGTCAAGAATCTGCATTTTAATAAACCTCAGGCCATGTATGTGTCCAATCTGGTGAGAACTATGCATTTTAAAAAGCCTATGTATTTACATGATAGGTTGCAACAGCCCAGCTGATGAATACATAAATATCTGATGATCAAAACATCTTTTCCAAGCAATAGTGAATTTTTCAGTAAATATGTAGTAAATTCCAGTTAGTTATTTGTTCTGGAATAATATTTTTAAAGCTATTTTTTAAAGAAATAACTGCAAGTGACACCAAAATCTGAATGTTTAGCCACAGTCTTTAGAGAAAGACCATCAGCAAACTAACAGTGGCTTCAGTTGAAACTAGTTTAAAGAGAGTAAAAATCTTGGGAATCAAGTCAAACATTTTATCAGTGTTTCGCAAATTTAGGAATTTTTTTTAATAAAGGGTAGTTTGGGAATGGTGGGGGAAGTTATGTCCAGCTGGCCCAGATGCTCTGGAAGTGTCAACAGTCACAGCTCAACTGAACCCAATAAAACTGCAAAATCTTAGTCTGACTGATGTTACACCTTTTCCTTCTTTTATTTTTATTTTCAAATGGTGAAGAAAAATGGAAAACTATTAGAAATTGTAACTATGGACAAAGCTTTTGCTCGTGATTGTGCCCATCTAACACTAATAGAACTAACAGGTGCCACACAGTAGAAAGATTTTCAGGAAAAACACTAGTGGTTTCCAGCTTTCAGAACACTGGATCATCTTAAAAAAATCCATCATTACCCTTTGACAGTTTAATAGGTGGCAATTTCAAAGAGTAACCAGGGACCGAACTGCAAAAATACCCAACAACTCAACTTTAAGAAAATAACTATTTTCTATAAAACTACAAACATCTTTATAGGATAGCAAATCCATAACACTGAATGGAATGGACCACCTCAGCCAGCCCAAGCTAGGAAAATTCCAGTTTGCTTGCTCTAGATTTGTAACATATTTGGCAAAGACACTCAAAGATGAGTTTTGGGGAAAGTTTATTCTGCCACTGTGTATGGTTAAATTTCAGCTACAATTGCCTTCAATTTATTACTCACTGTTTGCATTGCCTTATGATCTGGGCGTCCTGGAAGAGAATCTCATTAAGCCAAACATGGAATGCACACAGGACAAAGACAGACCCAGATCCAAAGAGCTTACAGTTCAGCACCTTTAGAAGAATTACTTTAATCAAGAAAACAGGGGAAAAAAGGAAAATAACCAACTATATTTTTCAACCAAGAGGCCTGAAATCCAGCGCTTAAATCCAGATTTAGTCTCATAAATAAAAATGATATATCTAAAGGTGCCAGAAATATGAGTTCATAGTGAAGGCCTTGTAAGCTCTCTGACTTAAAAAACTCACAAATGCAAACAAAATCAGACTTGCAGCCAAGAATACAGACTGACACTCAAACTCAATTCCTAAAACAAGTCTTTGGCCTTTCCTCCACCTACCTAAGGCATATATTAAAGCTAAGCGTTGGCCTAGATTTCAACCTAAGTTCCATCAGTTTTATGAATTTCCAGTCAAGTCTCAACATTACTGCACAGGAGCTGCTGCTGACTTCTCTCTTTAATCATCAGTGCTAGTCCTCTGTGTGTGTATGTTTGCACATACACATGTGGGGGGGAAGGGATGAATCTCCAATGTTGAAAAAATCAGCTGAATGCTGCACTCCCACACTGAGTTTGGTATACGAAAATCATAGGCTTTTCACAACCCTCAGTTATATTATTCATGCAGAATGCACTCAGCTTTCTATTGTTCCTGCTCTCATTGTTTATAAATGAGTCTTTGCTGCTTCTGGGGATGGAAGTTCCTTTAAGTTTCCCTTAGTAAAACTACTTCTGTAATGAGGTGCAGTGCTAGTGCTCAGAGGGTTAAAGAAGTTTCTGGAAATGTTTATGCTTCTGGAAAAAAACAATATTTTCTTTCTTTATTGAAGCAAAAATTAACAACTCGAACTGGTTGATTTATTTTGGCCAATCTGATACACAGGTTTCTAATTGCTTCTGAAATGTTTCAAAAAATATTTAAGTTCTTAATTTTGTTCTTCATTACCACAACATTTGCGGAGGAAATTTCTAAGTATGTTAAGAGTCTTGCTTTTACACCTCACTTAAATATTCCCAGCACTACCACGTTAAAAAACTGACCCTGAGACGTGGTCTTCAAATGGTGTGCATGGAATAAATACTGTTTCTCATGACAGGACATGAATTGTACCAGAAAATGCTGGTCCCTTCTGTTATAGCCAATACAGCTGCAGAAAAACACATAACCCCTTTGTCTAGCAATATTGCGAATTTCATGATTTAGGTTGTTCGACAGTTCAGCCTGTCATCATTAATCCTGGTGATTGTGCAAGATTCTGATGCATTCCCCCAGCTTACAGTTTTTTCAATCCAATTTAAGTTAATAAACAGTGGACTAAATTGCAAAAGAAAAAAATAAGTTAATCACATTGCAACTTAATCGCTTTTGGCTTCAGAGGACATCCTTCTGTTTTGGGTCTAATAGTGTTTTAAAGGTAGATGGGACTGTGTCTTTTACTCCCCTGTTCGTGGTGCACTTTCTGCTTTTAAAGTTCAAAGGACTTCTTTTATGCTCCTAATAAGGCTGAGATACTGAAAACAGAAAACTGGAGTCAAATCCATATTTTGGAGTGAAAAGAAACTTCTTTTTGAACTAAGGACTCAAGAAATGTAACAGTTTGTCAGTTAATGGAACTACATTTGCTTTTAACTAATGTTAAGCAAAGAAATAATTCCATCTCTTTCAAAAACCATCTCCTGTCTACTTGAAAATATCAGTGGACTTCATGAAACAGATGTTTTTTATCTTTTTAATATTAAATCTTAGCATATTAGCTGTTAACAGAAGTTTTATGAAACCTTCCCCAAGAGCAGTATCTTTAAGCCAACAATCTCCATCTTCTTGGGTTCTCCTGACACTCTGGACTGCTTTCATCCGCCCTCTCCTCTTCTCACCTGCTTTTCTCCCTCTGGCCAGATTCTGATTTTTATCACAGCAGTGCAAACTCTGGGTAACTCCAGTAAACTCCAGGGAAATACGTTTCTGGATTTACACCTGCCTAGCCAGCAGAAAATGTAAATTGAGCTGAATGGTACTTACTTTGCTCATAAAAGGCATTTTTTCCCTTTAATTTATGAGAAAAAAATAATGAAGTCTAGATTCTATTGCTCATACACGTCTTCAGTAGTATTGCATTCCTCACCAGACCCTACTGAAAAAAGCTACTCACAGACTTTTTCACTCTAAGCATAAAAGCAGAACTTGGCCTGCAACTAGGAGAGAACAAAAAGTATTTCTTCCAACAAAGATAAGCACTATATGTCATTTGAAGGAGTGGCAGTAGTGCAATATTTCAATTGGGTTTAAAACAACAGTTATTTTTATATATATATTTGCAGCTTAAGTGCCAGGTTTTGTCTAAGAAGAAAGAAGAAAGATTGCAAATGTTCCTGTCACTGCTACACTTCAATTAGTTTTAGAGGAGCAAAAGATGATACATTAAAACAATCCCATGTAACAGTGGAGAGTAAATAACCTACAAATCTGGAAACTCGTCTGTGTGTGCAACGAGAACTAGCACTGAGTGGAACACATACAAGGAAAAAAGTGCATTGAAAGAAGCTTGGGTTGTTTTAATTTAAATCCATGCCTATTCAGAACAGTCATATCCGAATTTCTAAGAGCAAGCAAAATCACTACGCATTTACCATACTAAATGCCTTTTTCATCAACTAACAAAACAGAACAGATACAAATGAACCAATCAGGGATTTCGAGTGAGCTATCAGTGTTAGAAAAGCTACTCTGCACATTCCAGTTGAGTCACCACAGAGAAGTAGGGAAAAAAAAAAAAAAAAGAAAAAAAAAGGGGGAGAAATAAATTACTGTGTGCAACTCCATCTGCAAACTGCTTCTCCCGCACTGGTATGTAATAAAATGTGTTGCTAAGATACAAGCTGCTAAAGAAGTTCATTAAAGGACACTTTAAACAAAGCTGCCAGACTCTTTTCCCTTTAAAGACTGCTTATTTGGTTCTGTCCCTTGTGTTTATAATTAGATCCTCTATATGAGAGATTGTGCTCCATTCAAGCCCACTCAGCAAAGAATGTTAATAAAATAACGTAAATAAGGCACAGCTTAGGTTGTATATATTTATGGGCTACAGAGCTGTGGATAGAAATACATCTAGATTCCACTTGCATTTTTAAATGCAAAATAAAGCTTTTCCAAGAGCAGAAATATCAGGTTCTGCACCCTAACCGCACTGTAACCTAACTTTTAGAAAATACCTTCAGGCAAAGAAAACTGGCTTCTTGTGTAAAGTTTGGAGTTTCTGAGATGCCTCCCATGGAAGCTTTTAAGTGCGAGCCTTTGTTTTCTTCAATGAAATAAAGGCTAAAATTATTTACGTCTTTCACCTGGCAACCTTTACCTTTTTCCATCTGTATATGATTCCTAGATGTGTGTTAATGATTGGCAGAATTTCCTTGATCTTACTATATTAAAGACACAAGTAAGACTATCTTATCACATTTTATTGCCAGGAAAGATATGTTATGAAAAAGGTCTTCATCTGACCCTATATAAAATACTTTTAGTCTCCGTAGTAATATTTTCATGGTAGGTGTATTTTGACTTTTGTTTTGGTTGAGGGGAGAAGAATGAGCAAGACGTGCTTTGCATTCCCTTATTGTAGTGAAATTATATCTAAAGAAATAATTCCAGCATTTATCTGTTCGGCACTTAATAACATATACGATGCATAAATCACAGATGAGAGTTAGTATCAGTGATTATATAGGAAATGTTACTTGTCACTTTGTAACCTGCATCTCATATTAAATTCTGTATCACAGTCTCCAGTATGTATATATTTTTAATTACATTTTCAGGCTCATTTACATGCGCATATTGGCTTTCTGCCTGAATGATATCAAAGAGAAAGACCTTATGCTCACACCCAAGCGCGCACACACACACATGCACATTTATACACAGAGACACTCAAGTCTGTACATTTGTGAGGATGGAACCATCTCTTGTCTTTCTCATTTTTAGAAAAGCTTCAGTTAACCAATAAATCTTTAGGTAACCTTAGCTGATTCAAAGCACTTTAGAAAAACAGAAAATTACAGAAAATGCAGGTTAATCTCTGCTGCATGTCAAAAGTATCAATGATTCTCACTTGACTCCTGTTAATCAAAATGTAATATACATTTTCACTTTCTGTAACCTTGTAAGATTTGTCATCAATAGCTGAGTTTGCACAGAAAGGTTTCATTCCTTCTCCCTGGATAAGAGGTAAGCTACATCACAAGTTTCAACACGATCAAGTTAAATCAATGTGGTAAGGAAAACGACCTATACGCTATATAGATTAAACTTCTGTTTCAAGACCAATTGTAAGCTTCTCTTGATTAAATGCAAGCAATCAAACTTTCAGGTGAACACACTGTTCTTGCCACAGCCTCAACACCCAGGCTCTTAGGACTAAATTCCAACTCTGAAAATAAGATTGCCTCTCAAAATCTCAAATTAACACCACCCATCATACCTACAGAGTTCCCAGATACTTGTTGTTTTGATTTTACTGCCGCCACATTTAGGGCCAGCTCTCTGGTTTACTTTCATTCAGTCAAAAGGGTCATTTTGTAGTTAAAACTCAGGCATATATATTTAACTGCTCCGTGGGTTAAAAAAAGCAAATACATCGTCCTATTTTTCCACTGTCTCTGTATATTAACCAGAAGGGTCTGCCTGTACATGTGCAAAAATACCCTGTGGTACATATTAGATTCCAATAGATGCTTACTATTGGCAGTCGCAGGTTGTAGCTAAAACTAAGCCGCATCAGCAATTTCATATGACACTCTGGAAATTGCTACTACATAACAATAAGTAGCTGATTCAAAAAAGAGGAGAGGGGGAGAAAGCATGTTTAAGGAAGTACATTTTGGCTCAAGAATAACATTTCCAAATAAAAAAGTAGGACCACCTTAAGTTTAAAAAAAGAAGATACACATACATTTATATACAGGCATATAAGGGAAGTGTGTTTAAGGTGATTTAACAGCAAGGAATGGATAGACCAAATATGAGTCTGTTACATTGAAATAACTGTCTACTTTAATGGCAGAAAGAGAAATTTGCATTTCAATTAGTCCTATTCTTTTTTTGTTCATCTTTGTTCTTATCTTAAACTTGCAGCCCATTTTTATACTTCCCTTACCTCCAACTACCCTGTGTGTACAAATTGCCCTCTTTGACATGTGTGGCCACACACACACTATTTACCACGGCCTTGTCTTATTGATTTGCAAACTTCTACCCTTTAACTCTATTGATTAGAAATTGTGTTGATGCTTCAGATTTTGTTTTGGGGGTGGAGTGGAAAGGGAGGTATCATTTTATAATCAAGTACAAAAATACCGCACATTTTATCTTTGATCACAAAGAGAAAGGCATAGAGGGAAAAGTTAAAAGTAACTCCGTATTAATGTGCCTTTATACGCCTTCATGCTTTCAACTTGAAAATCAAATCTGGAATGAGATGAAAAGGGATTTTCTCTACTTGAACATACCAGAAATGTTTAGAGTGATGCAGTATCCCATTGGAAATGTGATTTAAAATCACCATTCAGAACCCCTTCTCTAGCATCATGCTATGGAGACATTTAGAGACATATTCCCCTTTTCTTACACAAGCAGAATGAGTCCATGGACCAGACCCTGAAACAAGATGAACTGGTATAAACATCTGACATGATACACTGTTCTGGATGAGCTGCACACATGCATGAACCAGTGGAGAACTGGTTCCATTAAAACAGAGTCCTAGACAAAGAAACCTGCAGAAGCACTGCTTTTAACTGCTCAAGCATCTCCTAAAAATTAAAACAAATTCTAACTCCAAGAGGTAGAGTTCCTATATAAAACTAAAGTTTCTTTGACAGGATCTCCCTACCAAAGTAATCTGAACAAATACCTGTTTGCAGCAAGTATAAATTAGATATTTTACAATGTGTAACAGGTAGCAAGTACTGTTAGTGTAAAACCAGAAGTGAAATAAAAAGGTATTGTTGGCATAATTCCTTTTTCTGAATAGACAAAGGCATTGTAAGGAAAAAATTGCTAAATCACAGGGATAATCATCATAGCCAGCTCTTCTAATGAGGCATCATGGGATTACTGGAGTTATTATAAGAGTCATCTTATTGAAGAAATTCAAAGTTAATTGAAATCAATTGTACTGTTCTGACAGCAGGTGTTTTAAGTGGCTAAAATATCAAAGTGAACTCTTTAAAATGGTTAGAATGAATGTAACGTTCACTTTTCAACTCTTAGCCTTGCCAAGTGATATACTGTACAAGTACAGAAAAGTGTATGGTCAAAGAAAAATACTGGAAAGAAATAGCATTTCACATGCCAGTCAAGCAGCTACCAAACAAAAGGTGGTTCTAACCCCCTCCAGTACACATTTTCACTACAGATGTGCAATTTTCATGAATCTTATAAGGGCAACCTAATGAAAGGCAGAAAGTCACAAGTATACATATTTCCATTGTATTTCACCTCTATGAAAATGTACTTTATTATAATTTTCCCCCAATATGAACAGGGAATCTCAATATGGTATTACTGAAAGCACAAACAGAATTGCCATTATGTAAACTATATTCCCAAGTTCCTCCTCCAAGGAGCTCAAAGTAAATTCTTCCCTAGTTTTGTCACTTTTTCTACAGTTGGCAAAGCAACCAATAAATTACTAGCCAATTGTAGAAGAAAACAAACAAACAAACAAAACCAAAACATGAACTTAAGCTTTCTGAATTACAATCCAGAACTAATCTTTACTTTGATCCAGTAAATTCATTGGATTCTGCAGTTGTTCAGGTTTCCCAGCAAAGTCAGTGAGACCTCAATGTGCAGAAAAGGTGCAAAGTCAAGCCCATATTTAATACCTGTTGTCTTTGTGTTTAAAGACTCAATGCAGTGATTTAAAAGTGTAATACTTCAACTGGGAGCTCATCAGCCTGTCTCCCTTGACTTCAGTGAGTGCTCAGTAAGGTCCTTCAAACCAAATTCTGCTGGAATGAACACACAGAGACACAATTCTTGCCACAACAAACAGGAGTGCTGTGTGTACCTTGGGACAGAGTTTGACATTGGGTTCAACATGATTTGGAAATGCCTTTCGGGTTTTACCTCAGTTTTCATTGACGCTTATAACCCTTATTTTACTTCAACAATTTTGAAAGTACTCAACCATACGAAATACTGAGCTTTGGCAAATGTCAATAATTTCCCCTTGTAACGTGTGTAAACAATGCTGCCATTTCCAGGCATGGCACGGCACGAATTTCAACAAACCAAAAAACCACTTCCTCCTTTTCCCCAAAACAAAGATACAGCATCACTAAAACCAGACATCTTGAGCTAAATTGTTTCCAACAACTTGCATAAGAACTGTACTTAAATTTTAAGAAGTCTAACACTTTCCACAAACAGGCTTTGCTGGTGATCACCACAGGCAAAATACAGTCAGCGATTTAATTTCAGATATACTACCCAAAAATACAAACCAGCAATAACACACGCTGGGAGAGTCGCCTGAAACTAATGTTGATTTTCTGCATAGATAGTAAATTATGGTAAAGAAATGAGGCAGTGCACAAGTGAATGGCATATACATAATGTCTTTCAGGAAGACATATTTTTATTACTGCGCTCCAGGACAGGCTGGCTGAATTCAGAGTTCATTGCAGTTGAAAATATAGTAGCCCACACATGTTCACTGTTAATTTTTAAGACCTTTCTTACCACCTAATACTTATGTCAGTAACAAGTAATTTCTGACTTGAGGTTAAAGGTTTGTTTATTTGTTTATCTTGATCTATTAATTAATAAGAGATAACTTTCTAAAATTAAAAGACCCTTAATGACTCTTTAAGGACATAAAGAAAGCCAGAAACACATGCAGCAGAGCACCTCTGGTGTGCTTTTAAGGCCAATGCTGGCTCTTATGATAGCTCTTTTATTTACATACAAATGCTTGTTGCTTGACAATTTAGATAAAAATGTTACCACTGCTCTGCATGTGCTGTAGATTGAAGGTGTAAAACCACTGGACCAACTAATGGAGTCTTCACACATCATATCTTGTTAAAGAAGAGGTAACCCACTCTCAAACGCTATTACAATCCATCAAAACTATAGTATACAAAAGATACACTCCTAACAAAAGTCCAACTTTTGTCTTTCTAAATAGGATGCCAAATTAAGTATTGATTGAAGCTGCACTGTGTCAATAATGAAAAGGATCACTCCACAGTATGAAAAGACTGGGAAAATATTAAAACTACATTTAATTCCATATTTTTCTAAACCACCAACATAAAAGAAACATCGATAACTGGCCAGGGATCTTTAATTAGGTTGCAACTTAAAATCCAACAGTGCATAAAGTCTACTTTATACATTTACCTCATGCACCAAAAGTTGAGTTTGTCATTCGGTTCTTTCTGCCTTTATTTGTAACTTTCAAGAAAAGGAAATATTGCCACAAATGCCAATGGCTACAAGGGAAAACTGATGAATAGGGGTACTGAAAAATAACACTCACTTGTGCTATATTTCTAACAGATGTGGATGATGTGATCATCCATTCATTTTACTATCTGCTTCATCATCCACATGTGCAGTTAATTGAAATGCAATTTTAACATCTTTTGTATTCAGTGCATGCACAATCAAAGGTATACATTATTGAATTATGAATTAGTTGTGCCTAAACAAATCTTCCGGGGGCGGGGGGGGAAGGGGGAGGCGGGAAGGAATGTAAATACATATGTAAAAATAACCTCCCTAGTTACACTGCCTACAGTAAGTTTACATCAGTGTTTTGGTACAGCCACAAAAGTGAGCTTGAAACCAGTAAATGGCTCCAACATTAGCCCATCTATTGTCTCAGTAGCATTCAGTGCATCTTCTTCATGCCCTCAAGGACTAATAGTTCATTTATAAACCATTAACTAAGGAGCAACTACTAATTATAGCAAGTCTGCAAAGTTACATGATGGTTTTGTGACTTGGTCAAAGGCTAAGACCTTCAAACTCATTTCACTTGTGACCCAAGAAAGATTTCAGTTTAGAGCTCCAGAGGTGGCAGTCTGGAGCAAAAGGGCACCACATTACCAGCTAGTGTCTTATTTATAAGCTCTTGTTGCACAAGATGCTGAAATCGGTAAAAGAAACCTAAATCTAGGAATTTTCATAAAAATAGTAGATTTCCTGCTAGGCCCATTTTGCTGTTTACGGAATTTTAGTATCTTAAGTTTAATTACTTCATAGTTTATAATTTAGAAGATTATGAGAAGGCAAGTCATAAATATATGACGACTATTTACTAGTTAGTTTGGATTATACATAAATATGTTACACAAGCTTAGCAAAACCTTTTTCACCAAGCTGAATCAGAACATTCAAACTGTATTTTCAAATGTGTCTCTCTGCCTTATCTAAATTCCAACATGACACATAATAAATAGCTTCTCATTTACTATCATCATAAAAATTTAAACAGCCTTGAAATAGTTGCTACAATACAGGGGAAAATGATCAAATGTATGTTCTAAATACCCACTTAGAACAGTAAAACTATTTCCATATTGAAGAAAGAACACATAAAGATGCATTGTTGCAGTAAAGGCTGTTACCTTGTTTAAAAAAAAAAAGATCTTCTGCTCAGTATAGTAGTATTAGAGTCAACAACTTGCTGTTTTACACTGCAAAAAAAGGACTAACAGCCCTTAGCTATCATGTAGTGTCAGATTTGCTTTAAAAAAGAAAGTATCTGATTTGATTCTATACAGTGATTAAACATCTTTGTGCTCTGCTGAGTAGGGTATTCTGTCCCCTCCCCCCTCCAAAAATGGCATCAAAGCAATCAAAATGGTAATGTTCAGCATGAATGGGGCCCCATCCCCCACCTTCAAACTCTGCAGACTTTTCTCCATGTTAGAAGAAACCAACACCCCTTCCTCACAAAATGGAAGCTTCCACTACCAAATTGAGAGTGCTGACAAATTCTGATTACAATAAACTGGGAGGAAAAGGGTGTCAGATAATCACCATCACCT
>KZ507745.1:8751-32810 GCA_002844005.1 Limosa lapponica baueri
TTATTTTCAAGAGCTGAAATAATGTCTTTCTTTTATTTGTGCATGTCCCTTGCTTAATACAAATACAGTAACGTCAGGTTAATATATTTTTGTGCAGTAGCTACTCTGCTGTATCTTCCAACTCCCTTCTTCGGTGACAAATCACCAGAGGAATGAGTCTCTTCCATGTCTTGCAGTCTCTTTACAGGCAAGTCATGCAAGCTTCAGATTGCCAGAGAGGTAAAGGAACCCTTAGTATTGCAGTTTCTGCTAAGACTGGTGTAAATAAGCCTAATGATACTAGGTGTATTTTAAGGTACTTTTCATAGATGCTGACTAGGCTGGCCAGAAAGACTAGAGCAGCATTCTTTCACATGTTTAAAGTCAGGTAACAAGCTGTTCCCACAATCCAGATTTTTATCATTGTCCTACTTTGTAGGAGAGAAAAGGATTAACAATTTCCCGTTTCCTTCCTGTAAGCAGCCAGGGAAGCTACTGCACGGATTTATGCTCAGATAAACAGAGTAACCCAAAATGTTCTATGATAAATACGAAGTGATTTTGCTAAGTTTTGTAGGCTTGCAGTTAGTTCAGTGACACCAATGAGCAAAGGATAGAGGCCTCTTCAAACATTGTGATTCTATGCAAGGGATCTTATTGAGGTAATAAGAGCAAAATAAAGGACATGTGAAAGCTTTAAATGGTGTTCTTCAGATGAAAAACTGTCCTGGTACCAAGAAAAATACAGAAAGTAGCACACATTGTCTATGTAGTTGTTTACAGATAAACTGGAGGTGCACCAGCCAACAGAGCAAAGATGTGTTACTTCCAAAGCTGGAGTTATAGAAGGTCAGCAGTATTAAAAAATTTTAAATATCTGATGTGTGACTACCAGTTTCTTCAAGGAGAAACTCTTACCCTATCAAAACAAGGAGAAAAAACTTCCTAGAAAACCTATATAAATTTCATTCCTATCCATCAGGATCCAAACTGTGGCAAAGACCAAGCAGTTAGACATGAGCGAATTGAGTGCTTCTGAACAAGAGTCTTCCTGTTGATCCATTTTGACAGGCAAGTTCTAGGAATTGCCTGTTAATCTTGGCAACTTAAAGCATAAATAGTGTGAACATCATGCCAATCACTGCTCTGCCTGAGAAACCAAACCTAATCCTAAATTGCCAACTGCTTGACAAGAGTCAAACCCACCAAACTAAAAATGACGAATATTTTGGACTTAGTGCCTGTCAGTCTGGCCAGAATTATATGTCAGTTGAATCTATTATTTTGCAGAAGAGATGTAATTTTTTTTTTAATGAGTCTGTCATGTTCAGTTTTCTGTTTGATACCATGAAAAAACAGACTCCATTTTTCGTTTTCTGTCTGTCTTTGTGTTAGCAAGTGAGTGTGAACACCGTGCTGACAGCTTATAGTTACCATTGTACCCATTGGGTCTGTTGCTCAACAGATCCTGAAGAACAACTTTTTTCTTCCAGTTTTGGCCAGCGCCTTTTCCTTCCCCTGAACTCAGTTTCCTGTACCCAAATATAATTCATAGAATGGTTTGGGTTGGAAGGGACCTTAAAGATCATCTAGTCCAAATTTTTTTTTCATTCAGAAATTGTCAGTTATTCATGTGATTACATGTTGAAAGAGGAAGCAGCAGTCTCTCTGCGGCGTTGGCTGTACGGTGCTAACAGTGTGGACCCTGCCTGTGAGGCGCTAGGTCTGCATTTGCAAGTAGGGCAGCACATGGGGATGGATCTGGAGAGCAAAACGTCATGGAGCATTAGGAACTGAGAGTCAGATGGCTCTCCTGGATGTCTTTGAAAATTAAACACGTGGGAGATGACTTACAGAGGAGGAGTTGGTGTTCCTTCTATAGGGTGTTTGGTAGCAGTGGAAAGTAAACATTTCTGTTTGTTGGAACACACCAAGTGCTCTCAGATACTTCTTTTTTTTTTTGTATGTGGCTTTTGCTTTCTTCAGGGGAAATTTCTAATTCTTATTTCTAATACTGTAGTGTAGTAGTAATCAAATCTTTCCTTATGCTTTCCCTATTTCTTGCTTCTTGCAATTTATAAATCAAAAATGTCCAGAAAAATGAAAAAATTATTAACCCAATGACCAGAACACAACCTATAGCTATCTGATTTTATTTTTTTTTAAATCCAGAAGCAAGGCATGGAAATACAAATTCTTTAAAAGTATGTGTAGTAGATGGTGTTTTTTGTATAAAATCTACAATATAGCTACTAATAAGTATTTCTGTGGCTTTGGAATAACTTTATATGACTCGGTCCTAAGGGAAAAGGTCTGTTTTGGAGCTTTGTGCAATGACATTGGATCATCTCTGAATTCTATGAGAAGAAAAAGAATCCATAAATTACTAATTCAAAGATAATTTGATAAAGAAAATTGCAGTATAAACTACTGTAATGTCACTAACATCATATAAGGAGGGGAAATACATTTTGTGACAAACTATTAATTTAACTTTGGAAATACTGTCCGAGGAAGGTTTTGGTTATTTTCTTGAGTACAAAATACACCTTTTTATTTTTTAAATGGATATGTTATAAAAAAAGTTCATTTTGTTCTTTCTTTTGAAATATACATCCCAGAGCAAGAAACCCATAATTTTAGAAGTTTGGATAAAGTATCTCGACGAGCCATGCTTGCTGTTGTTGATTACTTAAGAAGACAAAAGAGGTGAATTACAGCTTTCCAAAATGTTGTTTTAATTTAATTATGACTGTTCTAGGATCTGCCGATGCTCTAGATTAAGAAACAAAGATGTGGTAGAGAACATGTCAGTTAAAAGAATTAAGATCTGGTAGTGACCTTGCATTTGTTACAGAAGTGATATGGCCAGCCTTAGAAGGTTCTACTTATGCTGAATGAGTTTTCTAAAATCTTTTTGTCTGTTAAACTTTTTGTGTATGGGTCTGGGGGGAGCTAAGATAAAATTAACCTTTGGAAGGCTTTATGGGTAGGTTGGATTTATTTTGCTTAATGTTAGAGATGAGATCTGTTACAGCAATATTAAAGTCTTTATTTAATCAGATCTGTTTCAGGTACAGTTTTTGACGACAGCTTCTGGCTAGATCTGAATTATCTTGAGGTTGCTATAGCAGCACAGTCCTGTGCTGCTCACTTCACAGCCTTGCTCTACGCAGAGATATACGCAGACAAGATAAATAGAGACAAACAGCAAGAAAGGTACAAGGCTTGAGAAAAGCAGTTTGTTGACATTTCTGGTAAAATGGATCATGGTTTTTGTGTCCCAGTAGTGTTTTGTTATATGAAAAGTCAAGGAGACTTTAAAAAAATCCTTTAGGTGTGTGTATTGACCTGGAAAATATTTCTACCAGTCCTTGATTGTGAGCCCAACCTTGCTAGTTTTCTAGCTGGGACACACTCAAAATAGTGTCATTTTGACTTCTAACCAGAAAGTATTCTTAGTAGTGTGTGTTTTGGACAAACTTCACTAAAGCTAGTACTTTTGAATACTAAAATGTATTGAATCTCACTTTCTAAATTGAACACTTTTGAGATTCTATTTCTCATAATGTGCAAGTGGTTAAATTACAGACAGAAGTGAATCAAGGGGAGAAAGAAACCACAGAACGATGACCAGAATTGTGTGGGTAGGGCTGAATGATCCTTGTAGAAGGATTTTTCTTCTATAATGGACAATTATCTCTGTCTTCCTGTCTAGCAAGATCAAACTATAGTTCACTAGCTTCATTTTGGTGACAAGTATACATAAACATATAACAAAAGTATGGTTATAAGCATATATATCATGTATGTGGTAGATGTTTTGCTTTTATTCTTTCCCAGAAGAGAGCATTCTTGCTTCAGGCATTCACAAAAGCAATTTGATTTAATAAAAGATTCAACATTACAAGGGCATTTTATTCTTTTTTCTCTGAAAAACCACCTTGACGTTGAAATCCCTTGATGTTGATGTTCTCAGTTCAGCTGATGACTTTGTCATTTTGGTGGAAAGCCATTTTGAATAACCTGGGGATATGACAGGCCTGATCTTTCATTTGTGTTTGTGCTTCTTACTTCTTAAGTGTTGTTTCAGAATTTCTTTAGTTCTTTGTCTGAAATGTCATTTAACTTTGCCAGTTGAAATATTTCTTCTAGGTCATCCTTTAAAGCAGCTAAGAGTTTGACATTTGAAGAAGAAAGTCAAAGAACAACTATTACAATTTTGAATGAAAAAAGTAAAGAAGAAACTGGCATAAGTTTACAGGTACGCGTGTGTGCTTCGTATTCTGAAAGCAAACCTCATATAATTACAATTAACAGTAGGTTTCATCTGAGCTGAAGGCAGATCTAGTTAAACTTCAAAAACCATATTTGAAAGTTGTCCTCATGCTCTAATTCAAAATGAACTCAACACTTTAGCTTTTCAAGCAGTCCACCTAAGGCCCAGCCCTGTTGTTTTAATAACGTAGCAGAGAAGTTAGTCCTGAAAAGTTTTGCTAGACTGCTTTTCTTCCTGTGAAGTTTAAGGAAAACTTAAGCAATGATAGCAACATGTTACATGGTAGGACTTGTATTTATAAACTCCCATTGATATGTATGAAACTCATCTGAACTGGTTCCAAAAGAGGTAATTGTTTTATGGTGCCTGTTCTAGGACCTTCTCATGGACATATATAGAAGCATTGGAGAACCTGACAGTCTTTACGGCTGTGGTGGAGGAAGAATGTTGCAGCCGTTAGCACGGTATAATTTATTAATGTTCTTTTGTCCTTTAAATTCATTGCTTTCATTTGTTAGTAAGGAACTTCAATTTAAAACTTCTTGTTAACTTACAACAGGATTAGAACATATGAGCATGAAGCAGTCTGGGAGAAAGCCCTTGTAACATATGACCTTGAGGCAAGCCTCTCTCCATCTACTCGCCAGGCAGGAATAATAGAGGTAATTTTATTTTATAATAGGAAATTAACGTTGGAATTGATATCCATCGTACTGAGAGTCATTTCTAGTAAATGCAAAATTGTTTTAGGACTAAAAGAGATCTCTTTGGTCATCAAGTCCAGCCCACTGTCATAGACACACAAACTGTATAATGTAAGATAACTCAATATTTGTCCTGGAAAACATTAAGGCTTCTAGTCCTCCTCTTACTCACCTGTATTCTCTATCTTGGGTAATGACTGTTGTGAAATATTTTAAAATAAATGTATTTAATTTTATACAGAATTTGGCCAGCTCCTAAAATGTCAGTTTATAAAAAGTAATGTAATTGGTTATTTTTGCCTTCTCATTCTTTAAACCTCTCCATTATAGCAACTATCTTACTGAAACTGTGGCATTTCTGATAAAATAAGTAAATAGAATTGATGTTGTCTTATTTTGATCCCTTAAAAATATTTTTCTTTTTTAGCCTAAAAATGTTTACACCAGTTCTGTAATAACATAGCACAAGTATATCTGTGTTTCACCTCTTTTAATTTTCCTGTAGTACTTTTCCTACCCCAAAGGATTTAGTATCATTGTTAAAATTCCATTGTGTTTCTCTTTCATAATGACTGCACACATAACCTGCATAAGTGGTCACAATTACAAAGTCATTATGGTCTTCAAGCAGATAGGACTTTAGGAGTTCTAGGAAACTTTTTCAAATCCTCACCAGGAAAAACAGTTTATTAAGAGGTAAATCCGGTTTTGGCTTACTACCCGGGAATGATGGAATGGAGAAATGGGAGCAGGTAGTTCATTTGAAACACAACATAGCAATTTATTTCAAAGACTACCAGCCACAGTGGTAATGAAACTTGTTTTTCCGGGATTGCAGGTATCAACAGTGTGATTAGTAGTCTTATTAAAAAGTTTTCATCCTATAGAGTGCTGGCTTTAGAAATACTAATGATTTGGCCTTACCCGCAGAGGCTTCTTTGTTTCTCGAGGTAAAACAAAGCCTTTTAAAAAACCAGTTTATTAAAGGAGAAAAACCAACTTTCAGTAATTTTGTTAATTCCAGGCTTTGCAAAATTTTGGGCTTTGCCACACTCTTTCCGTGTATTTAAAAGGACTGGAACATGAAAACACCGAGTGGTGTGCGGAACTACAGGAAATACGCTACCAGGCAGCATGGAGGAATATGCAGTGGGGCCACATCTCTTCTGTCAAGTAAACCAACTTATTTTTTTGTTAGTTCTTTAAGTGAAAGGCAATGGTTTCAGTTCCAAGCAAAAAAACCGCATTAGAATATAATTTCTATGAAGCAAGTCACCTGATTTATCTTCATCATTGAACTGAAAAGCAGTCTTTGTCACTTGAGCCTATTTTTTTATCTACATCACTTTTCATTTTCCTGGGAAACTGTATGCAGTGATTCTTTTGTTTTGATTGTTCATATATGTAAACTGAAATTTTCCATTTTTAATGATAGTAGATAGATGATTCTTCAGTACATATGAGGGATAGATAGTTTTTAATGTTTAATTTATAAGCAAATGGGGAAAATGTTACTCAGTAAGCCACAAGAGGTTATCAAGACCTGGATAAGCAAACATCAGTGTTGATTAATGGCTACTCCCTCAAAAGGAGTCATTTCCTCCCTTGTGTAACGTTGGATGCCTGGCACTAGTTATTTCTTCTGACTGGCCAGGATATAGTCTGAACTCTGTCCCTTTCTAGTACAGCTACATCATCACATGTTTTAGGAGGAATACAGAATAGATTCACTACATTTTGGCAAAAGCAGAAGTTACATGATGGGGTCTTCAGTAATTCCTCCTACATTAACTTCTAGTGGTCAGGAAAATGGAGGATTTCGCCTTAGACTCTTACAGAGGGATGGGTCTGGGCAACATACTCTTGGTGTGTTCATTCTCTTCTCCTGCACTGTCTAGATCATTGTTTAGAAGCACCTGAAAGACTTCACAGACATATCCTGTTGAAGCGCATATGTCATGCCACAATCAGAATAAACTTCATATATGTGGGCTGTCTTTGTCCCTGGGTTAGGGTTTGTATAAACCTCTTTGGTTATAAACCTCATAGGCAAATGAAGTATTCAGCTTCAATACAGGAGCAGAAAAACAATATGTAAGATGAAAAGAGAGAGAATGAGATGGCAGGAGAGAGGAGGGTCAAGGAGAAGAATAAAGAAAAGTAAAAAGGTCAAAGAAGAGAAAATTAAATTGAAAACTTTTTTTTCAGCCTTCTGATTTTCTTTGTTTTTTCCCTTTTAAAAATATTTCTGAAGGCAAATTTTAAAAATTGTTGATTCTGAACTGAATTTGTATACATACCGTAATATATATCTTTCAGCATAATACTGAGAAGTGTGTTATGATTAAATTTTTATTGTAGAGTCGGTTTTGTGTTGTATTTTTGATTCATCCTTGAACATATTCTTCATACTCCAAACATTTTGACCATTCCTGTTTCTTCTTTGTTTTAAAGGAATAGCTTGAATTTATAAAACACTACATTAATTTAAAAATTTAAGGCTTGCATTATTTATCACGCGAAACAGCAATCCATCCAACTGCAGAAAATGTACTGCTAGAAATACTTGTCATAAAGATAAAATTTACTTCTTTGTAGAGAAATATAATTTTCCTTTTATTTTATGTTACTTTTGTCTTATTATTAAGAGATGAGACAGGAAGACCAGGGTACCATGAATCATTGTATGATGCTCTTCAGTCTTTACGAGATAAGGAATTCTCTGCTTTCTATGACAGTCTTAAAGATGCCAGGTAACTGTATGCAAATACTCTCCTGTTACAGAGAGAGAGGGGGTGTGTGTTCGTGTTCACAAGTTATGTATAAAAGACTACACTGGGATTTTATGGGCTTAAATAAAGACTCATGCATAGAATAAAATTAATACTTCCAGACTGCAGCTTCATTTCTAAGTTTTTTAACTTAAATTTATCTTTTGTACATGTACAATTTGTGTGCTAATTGAAGAACCGCTTCCTGTAGTATACATGCCTTACTTTGCGGTCCTCTTGAGTGGATGTGAATGCTGACTACTTTTCTTTAGCTGAGCTATGACATAGGCTCTGGAGTTTATATATGCTTACTGTGTTTTCATTTATTGACAAACTTAGTTTTTTGAACTTTAATGGTAGTACAAAATAATTCCAGACTGAATAGTTCTGCTGTTTAAGTTCTGTTCACTGTATGGAAATTATGTTATGAAACTTCAGAACTCTTTGTGGATATTAAAGAAAAATAATTTACTATTTCTTTGTTAAATCCATAGAGTGAATGAAGTAGAAGAGCTGTGCAAAGGCAGCCTTGAGTCTGTTTATTCGTTATATCCAACTCTTTGCAGACTACAGCTAATTGGAGAGTTGGAAAATATAGGTCTGCTGTTTTCCAGGTATTTTTTTTAAGCTTGTTTCATATTCCTTTCTCAGTTTTCAGGATTTTGGTAATCAAGTCTAGCACAAGAATAAAATGACCTTAATGAATTTTATTCATTAACATCTAAAACTTTGTCTTAAAAATTATATGGATTTTAGCTTTACTATGTAAGAAAAATCTAGACTGTCTTTATTTCCAGACTAGATTTATTCGTGGTCTAGTTTTAATTATTTGATATTATGCCAGCAATGTATTTTAAATAATTGTTTTCTTTCCTTTGTTTTGAGTTCCCTGGTATACTCCAAGGTAGCAGTCATATCTCCTAGCCTTCAGTTTACTAAAGTAACTGAGTCATCCTCTTCTAGTTTCCTTTCTAAAAATGTTTTCCATTTCCTTGATAATACCCATTTATTGAAAGTTGTATCAGTTTGAATCACTTTCTTCATGGACCATTATTACAATCAGTATTCTGCCTGAATTCTTAAGATTGCTTTTTGATTATAGGAACATATTTATCTCTGTAGTGCTATTGACATTGATCTTTTTTCTGCTATAGTTGTATCAGTTTGGTAGTTTATAGTCCTACTACGGTCATTTAGCATGTCCAGGACCTTACAAACCATTGCTACTTGCAGTTAATGAATTGCCTAAGAAAATAATATGTATAATGACAACCTACACGGCTACAACCTCACAGTTTGGAATTTATTCTTATATTAATCCATATATGACCTACATAATACAATAGGAATCTTGGTCTCTAATCTTTTAAGTACCCCTGTGATTGAATATGATCCCTTTGCTGATGGACCTTTAACACAACATTTTTTGATGCTTAATCAAGAATGTTTACAGTGGAGTTGTTCACCTTACTAACGCTGATCTCTTGTTCTTCATGTTTGTTAAAACTGGAAGACTGACAATTTATTCTGCATATTAATCATTGTAGGGTTTTATGGACTGTTTCTTGGTTTTGAACTGTATACTGTGAACTGCCTTGGTAGTTTGCTTTTGTTACTCATCTTGCATTTCACGAATACTTAGCGAGAATTAATAACAGTTCTTTTTTCTTTTGCTAACAATTGCAGATCTGTTACTACTCAACAGCTGAATGATGTTTATTCGAAATGGCAGAGACAGTCCCAGCTTCTCAAGGACAGTGACTTCCGTTTCCAGGAACCTATCATGGCTCTGCGCACTGTTATTTTGGAGATACTGCTCGAAAAGGAGAATGAAAATGCCAAAAGAGAATGTATTAAAGACATCCTGACGAAACATCTAGTGGATCTCTCTAGACTGGCAAGAACTGCTAAAAACACACAGGTAACAAATTCCCGGAAAGATCAGTGATGGATGTTTAGTTTTTTAGTTTATAAAAGAACTTCATTTTTTAACATTTAGTAAAGATTAACTGTATTTTAAATTTATTCAATGAATCAATTAGTTGGAGACATAAACTATATCGACTTTACTCATAAATTGTATTTATGGGCATGTTTTCTAAATTGTGTTCATAACTGTAAGCTACTCTATGAGGTAGATAATGTAAAAATAAATTTTTTAGTGAAGAATGCTCTTATAGCTATGTTACTTTATTTTGGTGCAGTTTTATATACCCAGCTTTCATTTGCATCACATTGTTGCAGTGTTCCAGAGTAAAACTGAGAAAGAACTCCATTGCATCTCTATATTAAGTGTTGTCTTTAAGGTTTTCAACTCTCAAAGCACCATTGCGCTGTGGTAAATCTGTCTCTGTGAGTAATGGGATTCGCAGTATCAGTGGTTTCTGCAGCTGCTAATGCATTTAAGGTCCAGGGTCAGCCTTGGTTTGTTCTGGGTAGTGCATCTGGAGGAGTAACTCAACAAGAATTTATAGAGCAACAGTATCCTCCAAGAACCTCTGCAGAAAATAGTTCCAGCTAAATATATATCCTGGAAAGATGTTTAACAGTTCACATATGCAAACCTATATTAAACTTTGATTTCAGGAAGGTTCTAATTCTGTTTGTGAATAATGATGAAATCAGTAAGCAGCTGTCTTTGATTTCATAAATTTGCAAGGTTTACTCAGTGCCTTCAGAATTGTTTGGGAGAATTACTTCCTCGTGAGTTTTTTATCTCATGCCTGCCCAGCCACTAACACCGTGGTGATGAATGTCCTGTGAGAGCCTCAACAGAAGTTATTTTTTCACTTTGATTTTTAGTTACAGAAAAAGATTAAAATCGGGGTGCTGTATTTTGGAAGGATTAGAAGGTTCTGAAAGACTGAGCCAGTGTGTTTCTGAAAACGCTATCGTTTCCGCCCCTTCAGCGTTGTAGGTCACGTGCAACCTTTGGGGCATACTTCTAGGCCTTATCAGTCTTTCAAACCATGGGATGATAACCCTTTCCTTTTGGCACACAGTTAGTTCACAACACTAAGTGTCTGGATGGAGGAAAGTCTTTGAGGAAGCGACTAAAGGCTTTTCTTCCTCTTTGGTGCCACCGCCATCCATCAGAAGGACAAATGCCATACAGAATCACCACACTCACCACTAACCGAAGTACTCAAACTTACATTGGCGTTTCCAGGCATTCTTACATTTTAATTGTCTACCTTGCATATTTAAAATTTTGATGGATTTGGTTATTGGTTGGACAACTTGTGAAAATACACTTTAGTCTCGATATTTGACATTGTTAAAAAGAGTTTGCTCTTTGTGCTGTCATAGTGATATTAGATTGCTAAATAATGAGGATGTTACTTCACCAGTGATGGGAATTAAGAGGTAGGCACAGGGTATGGTGGTGCCATTTTTCTTACTATTTTTCTGTGGTATCTTAGGATGAAATAATAATCACTAAGCAAAAATTACAAATCCATTATTTCGGTAGGTATTGATTGTAAAATTTCTATGCTTTATACCTGCAAGTAATTTAAAATGTTAAACATTGATACTTTATTTGGGGGTTTGTGAAGTTTAATTCCATAGTCTCTTTTTACTGCAAATCAGGCTTTTCTGCAAGTCTATAGAAAAGTAACTTCATCTCTTTGCTGCAAATAAATTCTTAGCATTGGATAGGCAGAATATGCTGCACAAGTAGAGCAAATGAAGATGGAATTAAAAAAGAGAACTTGCTGTGAGATACATGTATTTGACTTACAGAATTGTTTATAAAGGTTTTTTTCAATTTCAGATTCCAGAAAGAGCTATGTTTCAGATCAAACAATACAGTCCAATGGGACATGGAGTTTCTGAATGGCAACTGGAAGAAGCTCAGGTTTTCTGGGCTAAAAAGGAAGAGAGCCTTGCACTGAATATTCTTAAAAGGATGATAAAAAAGTTAGATGCAGATTGGTTTCAGGTATATGTTATATAATGTATAAACTTATGGGAATTAAATTATTTAAGATCCTATTTCCACTTTCTGAAGTTTTCTCTTGGAAGAAAATTGAAGGGCTGTCTGCAGTATTACTAAATCTGTTTTGTACTCTCAAAATGTCTGAAAGCAAAAAAGTCTGTATTAGCAAATCTTATCAGGGGTTTTCGAAGCGAGTCTGTGAGAGTTGCAAATGTTAGAATTCATTATTCATTGTTTTGCCTCTAGTGCCACCACTGTGAAATACATAGCTTTGTAAAATCAGAAATTATTTCCCTTCATAAAAAATTAATTTGTTTTAAACAACACTGTTACATAGAGGTGTATCATCTTGTTCTGTGCCAATAGTTGAAAAACCTAATGGCCAAGCAGGATTGTTTAGGCAGAGAGTCGTAGAATCAGTTAGGTTAGAAACCTTCTCACCTTCCAGTGTTGTGTTTACGCTGTCCACATAAGGAGGTTTTGTATTTTTGCAGCCTGTGATATGAGATTCTTCAGTATTTCACAGTCAGCGTTGCCATCTTGATCAGGTGGTCTTTAATACGTACCCTATATTAGAAGTACTTGGGAAGTTTGTCCTACTATACGGTTAAAGCTGAGCTTCCAGTCTGGAGGCAAGTCCTTTGGAAACCTCCTCCATCATCTTCCCAGAGCACTTTTAACTAAGTTTCCATGTAGAGGTCTGTCTTAAAAATTTAACGATCGCACATAGTTACAGCAATTCCTGAATGTTTCCTATGGAGTGCATTATGGTACTTCAGACCAAGTGGGGATATTCCAATTCTGGAAACATACTGTGAATTTATTTAATTTTTAATTTTAGTACATTTTCTGATTGTTTTATTCTGTTCGTCATTGTTCATACTCTCAGGTATTTAAAAATATGTGCTGTCCTTCAGTCTAATATAGAATGTGAATGTGATTTAAGGTTATTGACTACTGTAGATGTGGATGGTAAATGTCTCTGTAGATACGTCACATCTAATACACCCGAATGATTGAATTATATTCAGGGTTTAAAAGCTTTATAAATTGTTTATCTCATATGTAAAAGGTATTTTTATTTGATGCCTCCGTCTCTTTTTTTTTTTCCCCAAAACTTGCTTTCTCAAAGGTTGAGAATGATCCTCACCTGAAGTTGATGTATACGGAGTGCCTGAGGCTATGCGGAACCTGGTTAGCAGAAACATGCTTGGAAAACCCTACAGTCATCATGCAGAAATACTTAGAAAAGGTGCATCCACTCTCTGAAATGTGCAGTCTTTGAGATAATGATGTGCTAAAATATGATGTTAAAATGTCAAGCTTTCATTTTTCATTGCAACCTTTATTTTTCTGGGTAGAAAACATGTTTTCTTATAAAAATATAGTTTCACATAGTATTTCGTAACACTGTAATCTTAGAAAATATTCAGAATATGGCTTTACGGAATTCACAGTGAAACTTGTGTATAATACTGGCTTAGAAGTGCAGTGATTACAACTACTAGTCCAGTTTCCCTTCCCTATTCCGCTCCATCCCCATCCTTTCCTTCTCGGGACAGATCATTCACTTACCATGTTTTCAGTATGGGCATTGTATTTGTAATATTCTCTTTTCAGGTGTTGGGAAGTCTTGTTCTGGTGTTTTAACGTACTGTTTCGGGGTTTTTTTGACTCTTAGTAGTAGAAATATTTTTATTAATATTTGTCCACTTTGCATTTCTATATTTCAGGGTAATTTGTGACACTCTACATAGTTGCTTTTCTCTGTTACTCTCTACATGCTTTCTTCACTCAGGTGATTTGAATCAATGACTCACATATAATTTCCTTTTCTTTTGGGCACTTTTTGGACTGCCTTCTATTTTTTTCTCACCATCTTACGATAGATTGTAAAACTTCATGCTTAGTTACTCTAAAAGATAGACAGCTTAGGAGACTCCTGTATGGTTATTACAGCTCTTTCATACAGGATAATCTTTTTGACTGCTTGCACTGAAACACTCCTCAAAGATTAAATTCTCTTAGGAGAAAGATATTCAGCCTGGTAGGTTTTATTTTGTATGCATATATATTCCATCATAGGCAACATTAAATAACCTGTTCAAGTGGATGATCCTGCTTGAGTAGCAGGGTTGGACAAGATGACCTCCAGAGGTCCCTTCCAACCTCAACCATTCCGTTTTTCTGTGATAATAGTTTAATCAAGTACTAGGCATCACTATTAATCTGACTGTCAGTCTTATCGTTATTGTAACTTCCCTTTTAGGCTGTGGAAATTGCTGCAAGCCATGGTGAAGACAGCAGTGATGAGCTGAAGAAAGGAAAGATGAAGGCTTTCCTGTCTTTGGCTCGTTTCTCAGATAATCAGTACCAGCGAATTGAGAATTACATGAAATCCTCAGAGTTTGAAAATAAGCAGGCATTACTGAAGAAGGCCAAGGAGGAGGTCGGCCTCATCAGGGAGCGTAAAGTTCAGACAAACAGGTGAGCATTCAAATGGAGAGGTGGTTACTGGGGGACTTTCAAAGGCTCCATCTTTACTGATTCTGATTTACTGAAGGGTTACAGCACGGGTCACATCTCTGCAGCTGAATTTTGCCTTCTCCACAAAACAGTGGCCAAATCTGTAGTGTTTATTACAAATAGTTTCTGAACTGTGCTTGAATGTGGTCTGGGAGAGTGCTAGGTCATGTGGGCCAAAACTAAGCCAAGGTATGTTGCAACGGTTAAATAGTATGGATGATCATGGGCCAGAATTCACATTTTTTCTCTGCTTTTGTTTAGTTTATTTGACACAGAAAACATTACAGAGTAAAAATAAATGAGTTTGAGATTTTTCTCCATTACAGATTTGGTGAAAGAGCAGAATTCGTCTTAATATAGAATTCTTAAAGATTTAGTTAAAGCAATTGCAAGTGAGTGGAAAAAATTGAACTTCAGCTGTTGAAACTGAAGTCTTTGCACAAATTATCTGTACTGGATATTCACGTTTACACCAGTATTGAGATTAAATCATTAAAAAGAAGAAAGGTTTTGACTGAAAATTTACTTTAGAGTGGCGCATCTATGTGGACATACACCAAAGGACTAACAAAGGACTAACACCAAAGTTCCCACAATTTGGTGTCTCAATTGTTTATTTTACTGTGCTTCTACATACAAAACAAGTTAAAAGGATGCTAAATTAGTAAGAGAACTAGGGATGGCCTTGCTGTAAGTTCATTAAGAGATAATTTGTTGTTTAAAAATAACGTCTGTTCACATAGATACACAGTGAAGGTTCAGCGAGAACTGGAACTGGATGAATGTGCCATACATGCCCTAACTGAGGATCGCAAACGTTTCCTGTGTAAAGCAGTGGAGAACTATATCAGCTGCTTACTAAGTGGAGAAGAACATGATATGTGGATCTTCCGACTCTGTTCCCTATGGCTTGAAAATTCTGGAGTTGACAAAGTCAATGAAATTATGAAGGTATATGCCTGCTGTTGCTTTTCCTTATGCTTTGACGTTAAATTACCCATCTTTGTTCTCTTTCTCCTCTTGTTTCTAGAAGATGAATTATCATGCTGTGCAATATGCTTTCTTATGTATCTCCTTAATTTTTACCTCAAAAATTGCTTTTTTCAGTGATGATTGCTCATCAGTTAGTTTTTCATCAGACCACTGTAATTCTCAATGCATTTTAATTTAACTTAATTTAATTCAGCATTTTAATTTGACAAATCTGCATGATTAAGCATATCTCATGATCTTTCACTGTTGTCACCTTATTCTTCACATACCTTGGATACTAGACATAGAATCACAGAATGGTTCAGATTGGAAGGGACTTTAAAGATCTTCGAGTTCCAACCCCCCTGCCACACCTCCACTAGACCAGGTTGCTCAAAGCCCTATCCAGCCTGATCTTGAACACTTCCAGGGAAGAGACATCCACAGCTTCTTTGGGCAACCTGTTCCAGTGTCTCACCACCCTCACAGTAATTATACCTAATCTATATCTCCCCTCTTTCCGTTTAAAACCGTTACCCCTCATCCTATCGCTCCACTCCCTAATACGGAGTCCCTCGCCATCTCTCCTGTAGGCCCCCTTCAGATATTGGAAGGCTGTTATAAGGTCTCCCAGGAGCCTTCTCTTCTCCATGGTGAACAGCCCCAACTCTCTCAGCCTGTCCTCATAGGAGAGGTGATGCAGCCCTCTGATCATCTTTGTGGCCCCCCGATGGACCCGTTCCAACAGGTCCATGTCCTTCCTGTGCTGAGGTCTCCAGAGGTGGATGCAGTACTCCCAGGTGGGGTTTCATGAGAGCAGAGTAGAGGGGTAGAATCTCTTCCCTTGACCTGCTGGTTACACTTCTTTTGATGCAGCCCAGGATACATTTGGCTTTCTGCCACCAGTGCGCATTGCCGACTCATGTTGAGCTTCTCATCTACCAATACCCCCACATCCTTCTCCTCAGGGCTGCTCTCTATCCATTCTCTGCCCAGCCTGTATTTGTGCCTGGGATTGCCGTGACGCAGGTGCAGGACCTTGCACTTGGTTTGGTTGAACTTCATGAGGTTCACACAGGCCCACTTCTCAAGCCTGTCCAGGTCCCTCTGGATGGCATCCCTTCCTCCAGTGTGTCAACCGCACCACACAGCTTGGTGTCGTCAGCAAACTTTCTGAGGGTGCACTCAATCCCACTGTCCATGTCGCTGACAAAGATGTTGAACAGCACTGGTCCCAGCACTGACCCCTGAGGAACACCACTCGTCAGTGGTTTCCACTTGGAAAGTGAGCTGTTGACCACAACCCTTTGAGTGCAGTCATCCAGCCAGTTCCTGATCCACCGAGTGGTCCATCCATCAAATCCATGTTTCTCCAATTTTGAGACCAGGATGTCATGTGGGACAGCATTAAACGCTTTGCTTACGTCCAGGTAGATGATGTCTGTTCTTCCAACATCCTTTAGTATGTTATTCTAGTTTATATTATATGTACTTCTAGGTGAAAGGATATGCTTTTAGATTGTGTGTATAACACAGTAGCCAGGGACCAGTAAAATTCTCAGGCTGGTTCTATCAGTTCTAGAATCGTGCAGGAAATCTGTTAATTCTTACCTGAATGATCTGTTTATAACAGAGATCTGTATGATTTACTTCTTCACTTTGTGTTATAATTAGCGTTGAAAACTAGAAAGTGTTCCTTTACTCTCATTTTTAACACACAATTGTTTCTTGTCTTATCTAGATTTTAATATTTTTTTTATTAGGATTGTCTCCTGCCAAAGAATCTAGAAATGAATTCTGAATCAATATATTCGAGCTCTGCTCTAGTAGAATAGAGAATAGTAGTTTTCTTATGAAGGACTTGTAGCATTCCAGAGGCTTGGACCAAGATGATTTTATAGTCACTGAATTGCCATTTGATCACACAGCAATGATTACTCTCAGTTTTAAAAAAAATACAAACCCAAAATTGCTAGCCCTTACCTGGTAAGGTAGTACCTGGTATTTTATGATTAAATTTTTTTTTGGTGTTTAGTACAGCTTTCTAACTGAATTTTCTCTGCTACAGAAAAATGCAGAGAAGATCCCTTCATACAAGTTTCTGCCTCTGATGTACCAGCTGGCTGCTCGGATGGGAACCAAGATGATGGGTGGTTTGGGATTTCATGAAGTTCTGAATAATGTAATTTATGTTTTTCATATCTAAAGATATCTAGAGTGGCTTAGTAGTGCATACTTCTTAACAGTATGTATCTTCCTTGGTGCAGTTATAGCTGAACGAGTTAAATGAGTGATGCAAAATCAGTGTAGTGGGGGAAGAGGGGGAGAAGATTAGGGACTTTTTTCCTTGCTACTTAATGGATTTTCTTGTTGTGTAAGAATAGTCTTATGCAGGTATAGGAATATACTTTGAATGTATTTCAGTTGTGGAAATATCACCAAAGTATTACTTTTCATTTCTTATTAGGAACCTTAGAAGTTCAATAGAATTAATAATGTTAATTAAGTACTTTTTTTTTCCCGTCTCTACAGTTTTCAGTGACGGGATCTTTTTGTTTTTCCTCACAGCTGATGTCTAGAATTTCACTGGATCATCCGCATCATAGTTTGTTTATCATATTAGCTTTGGCAAATGCTAACAAAGATGAACTCCTCACAAAGCCAGATGCAATAAGAAGAAATACGTTAATTAAAAATGCACCGAAAGAAATCTCCCAGCTTGATGAGGTGACTACGAAAAATTCTATTCTATTAATCATATTCATTTTGTTTAAAAATGAAAAAAAATTATGTCAAAGGGTATATTAATGTAGAGCTCATCAGCTGACTTCTGTTAAAAAAGAGTAAGAGAGAAAAAAGTGCTTTTAATATTAAAAAAGGCTTCTTCTGTGCATACATTGGTAATTATTATTGAAAGAAGTAATTATGGGGTTGAACAAAACGTGGTTAACATTTCCTGCAACAAATAGCCCTAATTATTGTGAAGAGTTTTGTAATAAATGTCCTTGAAGTGTGATTCTGTAAAAGGCATTTTAGATGAAACAAAGACTTGAGTGGGTTTTTTTGTTAAAAGTACGTACCATTTGAGTATTTTTTCTGTCTAAGTATTTAGCCTTGTGCGGTATATCTTCTGTTCCTTTATATGTTAGAAGCCATGATGATGGGTAATACTGAACCGGGGTTTCATGTTAATGTTGTTATTGCTTAATTTTTATTGGAACCATCTCCTATCTGGATGAGCACCCCTTCTTTCCCCCATCACTATGGACCTGGCATAGTTGTTTGTCGTTACCCTCCTACCCCCAACGCTGGTACAATTTTTCACCACATTTTTATGTGGCTATTTTTTCGCCTTTCTCTCAGATTTGTAGTTCTTTTGTGGTCCCACCAGTAGGAGTAGGATTATGCTCAACTCAGCTGAGTCTCTCAGAGTTAGGCACAGAAGGGACACATGGCCAGATTTTTGCCTTTTGCATAAAGGCTTTTTCTTCAGTTGGGAGGAAATAACAGAAGCAGGAAGGTGGTGGAAGAACATCCAAAGCTGCCTGTCCCTTCTTTTTCTGAAGAATTTTTGGACTTTGCCTGAATAGATTTGCTCCCTCTCCATCCCCAATAATATTTTACTTTACTCTTTATCTCAGGTTAGACAACACAGAACTTTTCTTCAAATTATTTCTGTTCATATCACAAAGGGCTGTCCATTATTGCAATTTTCTCTGTTTTCATAGGATGCCTCAATTGTACTTATTTGACTGCACGTTATGCTGCATCTTTAATCTTACAAGGTGTAGTTTGCAAGATCTGATATTTGTATTCTGTTGGAGTTTTTTAGGACAGAATGAAGGCTGCTCGCAACATAATCGATATTGTAAGAAAAAGGAGAGCTCAAATGGTTAGAGATGTTGAAGTACTTTGTGATGCTTACATCACGTTAGCAAATCTAGATGCTAATCCATGGAAATCTAAAAGAAGTAAGTCTTGGAAAATTATCTCTGTTTTTAATAGTGAAGATATATTTTATTTTCTTGGATGAAAAAGTGTATTTCTAAATACTAATATTCGGTTAAAGTAGATACTATGCTAGCACCATGTCCTATTTTTGATAAATGTAGAACTGAGTCTGGATTAAAATTCGTAGTAATTGACTTGCAATGTAAGGTTCAGACTTTCTGAGTATGAAGCTCCAGAAAACTCCAGTTGTCCTGTGGCCATCTTCATCAGCTCTACAGAAGTATGCAGTGAGGTTTTGGGTCCCAAAAGCAATGTAAGCTGGTTTTTTGTGAACTTTGATGTATGTTTACGGTTCTGAATTTAAAAATATTAATTCCTTTTAATTACAGAAGGAATAAGTATTCCAGCTGACCAGCCAATTATTAAACTGAAGGACTTTAAGGATGTTGTTGTTCCCACCATGGAAATTAAGGTGACAAGTTAAAATAAATACGCACTATACTATCAAATCATAGAATCAACTTCAAATTTGCAGTCAGGGCCTATATCTCTTCATCAAATTCCAATGTTCTTTACAGGCCAGCCTACCAGGAGGTACTTTCCTCTCAGGTGGGTGATGCAGGGTGAGATGGCTTCCTTAGGCTTTAGAAGACCTTGACCCCAAGTCTTATATTTGCTTGGTAGTGGCTTACTGTATGCAGATGGCTTTGCCACTGTTACCACTGATTAGTCTTTCATTACCAAAGGGGGTGATGAGCTACCTAAATCACAGAGGGGATTCGGGAATCTGAATCTCTTATTTTGTAGGTGCGATCTCAGAGTTTCGGGGAGAAACTGACCATAAAAGTGTGAGAATTAATAGATATGCCTCTTCTGCTCTTCCTAAATGGCCAGCTTGTATGTTTTTACCATTCAGTAAAGGTGAATGATCCATTCCCATTAGCGTGAGTGGTTGATTGGATGGGTGCGTAGGCACTCATTCTTAGATGCTCGTTGGGAGAGGCCGAAATGGTGTCAGAGCTTGTTTAGTGGAGGTCTGCAGCACCACGGCCCCTCTACCAGTGAGGTCAACAAGGAGGAATCGCACTCACTCCTTTGCTCACCTTATTTTTGTAGCCGTTGTAGGTATTATCCTTGCAGATGATGGAAGATCATATTAATATTTGGCATACAGTCTGCTAACATGGTTTGCAAACAACTCATTACCACTTTCTCTGAGTGAAGTAATATTTAGGAGGTAATATTTATATTAATTTTAAACTTATTTATAATTTCAGGTGGATCCCACAGGACAATATGAAAATTTGGTGACAATAAAGTCTTTTAAGCCAGAATTTCGCTTAGCAGGAGGCCTGAATCTGCCTAAAATAATAGATTGTGTAGGATCAGATGGTAAAGAAAGGAGGCAGCTGGTTAAGGTGGGTTCTGTCAGTCGTAATGACGTCTCAGAGACTTGGCATGTTGGAATTTTTTTCAAGTCCTCACATCAGTTTTCTCATGTATCGCTTCTGTACCATGGCAGACTTTTTACAGTTCAGTATAAGTTTTCTCCATTCAGGAATGTTTTAATAAAGTAAATTACAAAATAATAATACGTAATATAATAATAATAAAAATAATATAATAATAAGTAATAATATTAAATATTTTTGTCATTCTGTTTCAACAATGCATGTAATACACAATAGCTTCCCTCACAGCTACCAGACCTGTGACTTGCGTGGTCATGTCTCAACTAGTGACCTGGAGTGTACAGCAAATAAAAGCCATCAGCATTTTGTGTTAAATACCCCCTTTTTTTCTTTCTTCCCCATATAAAAAGAGACAATCAAAACCATGCACACAGAAACACAAATCTCTAAAAAAAATTTATTTCTCTTCAACCTCAATTGATTTCATTCTGTCTTTGAATGTAAACATTCAGCAGCTGCTGGGAGAAATCTGTTTTGCTGTTAAGTCTTGGGGTTTAAGTTTGGAAAGTTTTAAAGAGAAGCACAAATGACTAGATCTGCATCCAAGAATCAGAACCGCAGTACCAACTGATGCTGCTTCAGCTGGGTGCTGGGTTGCTGAATATGGTGAATGAAGCATCTATTTTTTAAAAGGGGACCATAAGGTATGTAGGTTGACTGAAACCTTAATCAAATAGCATTTGTCAAAAAAGAAGAAGAAAAAGGTGGTGATTTAAGTTAATGATGGCTCTGCTTAAGCAGGTAAGCACTATTAGAAAACCAAATACAGAGAAAACCTAATGTTAATTATATTTTATTACAGGTGATGATTGTGGAAAATTAACTTGTGTTTTGTGGAATTTTTAAAAATATTTTTATAAAGTTGCTGAACAAGAAGTTGGATGCTGGAAAGTGTTCTTTAACTGCTTTTTCTGTTTATGCTAAAGGGGCGTGATGACCTGAGACAAGATGCTGTTATGCAGCAGGTTTTCCAGATGTGCAATACATTGCTGCAGCAAAACACTGAAACACGGAAGAGAAAATTAACTATCCGAAGATACAAGGTAAACGCGAAGAGCTGCTGCAGCAGAGGAGTAAATGCTGCCGATAAAGCGTATTTCCTCATTCTCCTCTTTTTAAGCCAAAGACAATATAAAAGTGTATTTATTTATGTGTTCTTAAAATAATCACTTTTCCTTAAGGTATGGAATAAACAATTAATACAATTTAATTCTTACAATTACAACAATTATTACAATTAATTTTTTTCCAAATCCTTTAAAAAAATTCTGATACCCAATACATATTTAAATATTCTTCAAAGATATCTTTATAGGAACTTAGAACTGAAAAAAAATTGTCACGCATTATACTTGAATTGTAAGTTGCTAGTCATCAAACTTGAGCATACAGTTTTGTTTATGAATTCTCATTAATTTTAGTCCAGCGATATTCCTTAATTAATTAAGAATTAATTTTAGTCTTGCAGTATTCTTTACAGTTGTATCCAGAAGTCGCCATCTGGGGTCTGTTCATGCTGAATTTGAATTGCAGAACTGTTTTTGTTGGAATTGGGAATATACAACAGTAAATTCTTATTGCGAATGCAGAAAATGTATTTGAACAGGAACTCTCCCCTCCTCCTCTTTTATGTGTTTGGGTTTATAATAATAACTGTGAAGGTGGCCTCTGAATAAGTACTCTCTAAGCAAAAGTTCTTCTCTTTGACAGATGAGAAATGTGCACTCCAGAATCTCTAAAGGAGCTTATCTGAATTGCTAGCATAGTTTTAACAATTCACAGGTGGAGTTAGTCACACTTTTAAAATAATTTTCAATGAAGAGTCAGGTTCTTATGTGTGTAAAAATGAATGAGAGCAGGGAAAAAGAGAATAGGGGCTGCATTACGAGATAAAGAGACTTTCGTAAGGAAAGGAAATTGAAAGAAACAGGCAGTAGCTATTTCTCTGAGGACAGGAGATCATTCATTCTGCCAGTTCTGGCTGCTACAGTAATTGAGGTAACTATTACTGCCAGTTTTGAAGTGAGCAGCTGTTCCCTAGGGTGGGAAGCAGACTAAGACAAGCCTAATATGTTCACGCAGCTACCACGTCTTTGGTCCAGATTTTACTTTTATGTGCAATTCGCAGAACGCTTTATTATCCCCTTCAAGCACAGCAAGCTGGTGGCAGTCACAGGTAGAACACCGACACAACACGCACATCGAGTAGAATCATGAAGTTGTACTGAAGTATGTATTGGAAGGTTCTCTGGACTAGGAAAAAAATTGCAAGTATTTGGTAGAAAACCCTTGAGTGCCTTTTATGTATATATACATGCGTACTTAAAACATATATTGTGGTCAGCTGGATGGTTTGGTCTTTTGTCTTTTTAACCAAACACAAATAGGCATCCGCGATCTGCAGGGTGCTTGTTCATAGCTGCGTGTGTATCACCTTGCCCCAGGCAGCGCTGGTTTTGTTTTTACAGGTGGTTCCCCTTTCTCAGAGAAGCGGCGTTCTGGAGTGGTGCTCGGGAACAACTCCCATCGGGGAGTTCCTTGTGAATGCCGAAGAGGGAGCTCACAGGAGATACAGGCCAAAAGATTACTCCAGTTACGACTGTCAGAAAATAATGATGGTGAGTCAAAATAACTAAAACAAAAAATAGCTGGCTCATTCCACCCCTCTTTACTGGAGGGGTGGAAATTTACAGAGAATGATATATATATACACTATACTTTTAGTATGTAATAATGAATATAACCAGTGGCATAGAATTAATAGATCTTCAGGCTTTTAGTTTAGTTCCACAAACCACCTCACCATACGTTTAGAAAATTGCAAACAGGTTTACCTGTTACTTTATATAGCCGTGACTGTGCAAGAAATTATTTCCTTTTAAATCTGTATAGTATTAACAGGATAAAAGTATATTTAGTTTTGGCTTTGTGCAGCTTTGGCATGCGAATGAGTGAGAATGACTTTCTGACAGTGACATGAAGCCATCAGATAAGCAAAGGTACCAGAACAGGGCGCAAGGGGAAGTGTCTCCCAACAAGATGCATTTACCTGTACACGCATATAAAATACATACACCTGCTGAACCAAAGAAATGGGGTGTGGGTTTTTTCATGTAACCCATGAGCTGTGTATGAAAATAGAATTGCTTAGTAAAACAGTTAAATAGGTGCATTAATAATTGCTATAAAAAATACATTAATTCATAGCTCAGAGAGAGAAGGGAGTGAGGACAGTATTTGATGGGGAGAGGGAGTAGAAAGGAGGAATGTATTTCTTTCAAAGGAAGAGGTAATTTCTTTCCAAAGCAGTCAGTCACGGGGAAAACATTTCTTATGTGTTTCAAGGATGCACAAAAGAAACACTTTGAAGAAAAATACAACATATTCATGAAAGTCTGCGAGAATTTTCAACCTGTGTTTCGTTATTTCTGCAAAGTGTTTCTTTTGTGCATCCTTGAAACACAT
>KZ507745.1:54533-73359 GCA_002844005.1 Limosa lapponica baueri
AGTTTTTCAGCATGTACCGAAGTGAGAGGATAGTGTTCAGGGCTTTTGATTACTCTGTTGACTTCTCTCAACAAAAGCAGCAAAAAGGTGGTGTTTGGGGTTGGGTTTGTTTTTTTTTAATTTTGATATTTCTTTAGTACGATACTTCTATTACTGAATAGTTTAAGAGTTTAGATTATCACTGAATCATGAACATTCAGGAGGAAAACATTGGTGAGTATCCTCCCTGTCAGAATATCTCATTTCTTAAAGAATATTATAAGAAGAGGGAAATAATACCCAATTGTCAACAAGGTAAGTTTTGTCACTGATTTTAATGACAGTTGAAGACATCAATTGAATCTCTTGATTAATCCCTTTTTAAATGGATATTTATGCCCCTTTGTATTTTTATGCAATATCCATCACTTTGGTAAGTGGTCTCTGTTTCTTAAATCAGAGATTACTAGATACCTAATCCATCCCTTTATTTCTGGATAGCCTAAATTGTCCTGTGATCTGTTAGATATTGTAGCAGTATGTGTACTACTTTGACTTTCTTTGTCAATAATGTGAAGACCTGATAGATGACTTTCGTATTCACACTGTAGATCCAGTCCCAGGTAATGGGAATTTTTAAATTAATCAGAGCAAGAAGAGACTTTATTTCATTTTGATTTATTAATCCATCTTATCATGTAGCATACTATCCTATTTTATCAAGTGCAAAAAATATGGCTTTTAAATATGGTTAATGCTGTTAGATCAGCTAGATAGACAAAATCAAATAGATAAAAAAGAGAAGGAAAGAATGCCTGTACTGATTAAGCCAGGAGATACTGTTTCAACAAAACTTTTGCCTTGTGTGTAACAACAAGATTTAAAATTCTTGAATGAAGAAGAGGACATAAAGCACAAGAAGAAACCCACCCTAGATTTACTGATGACATTGCAACTTGTTTTCAAAGACAAAGACTTTGAAACAGCAACCAAAAAGCTGTGTAAGTAATATGAATTCTGTTTGAAAGTAGGCCCAACTATGCTACCTCACAAGATAGCTCTTGAAAAGTGCTCAGGCCAGTTTTAAAAGCCAGATCTTGCTAGAGGCCTTCATCTTCATCAGCACTCCAAATTAAAATTTATTACAGAAAGTAATTGCATGTAATTTCATATTAAATTAAAATGCAAAGCTAAATCCAGACAAGTACTAGTTTGACAATATAGGAAGAATACAAATGTATGTACATTATTATACAAATAGGTAGCCATAAAGATAAATACATGACATTGTTCAGTGGAAGAACAAGAGAGGACCCTGTCATGAGTGCTAATACAACTGAAAACGCAGGGGCTAGTTTCTCTATTGGGAGTGAATTCTGCTCGGTAACAGGGAAATGCCCGGAGAGGTGTCATGATTCTCAGATCTTGAGATGCTAACTGAGGGAGAATCTGCTAGCTCCATGCCAGGAACAAGTGTTCCTGTGAAGTCACAGCAGTAGTTTGCCACTCAGGATTTTGTTTTCTTTGGTTGTTTTCTTTCCCAAAGGAAAGTCTGTCTGAGCAGTCAATGAACAATTGATTCTTCATGAATTAATGATTTTTCCAGAAGGGAAGGAGGAGAAACTTTATAGGTTTTGATTCAATCCAATACACAATATTTCTTATGTAAAAGAGAGCCTTAACTTAGTTCTTTCTGTCTCCTTTCTCAGGTGACCCACATAGTCTTTGAATACTATCGGAATGTATTTATTTAATCAGGAAATATTTATTTCCCATGAAATCGCTGAGTTATGGGAAAAGGATTTTAACCATTTATTAACTTAGGACAATGTAACATAGTGATCCACTTCAAAAAGTCCAAAATTAATAAAATGGTTAATTAACACAGTTTTGCAGTAAAAGCCAAACCATTTTAAGCGAGAAGCCCCAGAAAATGTCTGAATTTATTCACTTACTTATTAAATTGAGTTACTTAGGTGACCAGTATCATCACATATTTTCTCTTTTTCTGTAGAATTCAGAAACATGTAGGAGACTAAAATCTGATATGATGTAATTTTCAAGGGTCAATTTTATGAGTTCAGTGAGAGTTGATGTTGCTGCCGTTGCCCTGAAAATTACATAGTTTATCAGCCATATTCATTAGGCTCATCACATCTGGGCATAGATTGTTAAAATTTTACTTGATGATGTAACAGTAAGAAATAAACCTAACTGGCAAGCAATAGAAGTTTTGTCTCCGTAGCTTTGATAGTTTTGCGTATCATTTCTTACTTGCTTTAGGTTTTTGGCTACTCTTGGCAAATGATGGAGTGATTCAAGGGAATTGATTTAGGGGTAAACTTGTCAAGGTATTAAGTCCTTAGAAATAGGAAACTGCTTAGCTAGTCTTAGAAGGTGTCCTGTGTCTCAAACCCAAAGATACTCAAACTAATTTTTCATTTGCCTATGAAGAGTAGACTTTTCCCTCACTTAATTTTTTCATTGGATTAGGTAACTTTGGAGTCGTTAATTTGTATTACAAATATGAATGCACTCAGCAAAAATCCTGTGCCATTTACTCTAGTGGGACCAAAGTTTGGCCTTTCTATGTGAATATCATTTGTATTCCCCATCAGAAGTGATTTGATAATGGCTTCCTTAACAAGATAATCCATCAAGGAACTGATGACAACTGCACCTAGTAACCTACTTAACAGATCCAGTCTGACAACTATTACACACTAGTGCATGTCATCAAAGCAGGGTGTAACTTAATATTAAATTAATCTAGCAAGCACATTTGATAGTGGACCATAGTTGCTTGAGAAGGTTGAAGTTGATAACATACGGGCAGAAGAATTGTTTGGCTTTGGAGTAATAACCTCTTGTGACTGGAAGGGAGAAAACACCTAGTGCTTATGAGGGTAGTTCAATCATCAGATTCAAGTAAATGCTTGGATTTGTTTGCTAATGGTACTTAGAGCTGTGTGTTCACGAAGGACTTCCCAAAGATTTCATTTCATTTAGTTCATGAACAGACATATGATAGTAACTGTCCCTAGAGGAGACCTTGGTCAAATTGGCATATTCCAGTGCACAGATTGCCTGTTTTGAGTGGATCAGTTCAGGTTTTACAGGGAAAAGCCAATTTTCCAGTGTCTCTGATTATTTTTAAATAAAAGATCCAATTGCTAGTGTACGTTTCTGTGACTGGAACAGAATTGTGATGAGTGAAATGTATTATCTTGCAAAAGAGTAAATAGCAATAGCCGTGGTCTTAATTCCAGTGAGCGACTCACTATATATAATTATCAATAGTCAGGAAAAAGTTGCAGCTTTTCTGGATCCTTGGGAATATTTTTTGATACAACATTTTATCAGAATTATTCAGAATATAGAAACTATTTCATGAGAAATGCTCAGAATTATTCTGCATCTTATGTATGCACTACTTGCATTTAAGTATTGCCAAATATTTACTGTATGTTATGAAGTCATATCTATGTGATCTCTACCATCTCTAAATTCCTGGGTTTTTTGAAGAGTCAAAAGATAATTATCATTAAGTACAAATCAGATATTTCAAATTTACACCTACTTTTCATGTTCAGTTGCAGGCAGTTTTGGATCAGTGTGACTGTTGATTACCTTACAGACACAAGTGAATCTTTCAGGGAACAGAGGAATGCCAAAGTCTGTAAATACAATGGAATGGCTGTAATGGGAAAAGGCACGCTGGAGTTGGTCAGCAGGAGTTAGTCTACCTTAAAGTAGCTTTGTTCATATGGCAGAAGAAAGCAGAATTTATTGGCAGAGATGCAGCTTCTATCAGCAACATACATTTCTGACATTTTTTAAACAACTCACCTTACCAAACAGCATAAGTAAACTATCTTACGGACGTCTGCCAGAATGAGTATAGGATTTTGCTTGAGTGGTTATGTCAGAGAGATGAAAAGGTGGTGTATCTCAACAGTTGGAGTGTTATAACAGCTTGGCTGGACATTTTGGGTAGAAAAGAGTAGCTGGAAGTGTGTTTACTGTTGACACAAAGGTAAACAACAATATCTCCTAATGCTTAATAACCTCTCTGAGTTGCATAAGCTATAGTGGAAATTACGGTCTCACAAGTATAGTTTGAACTGATCGACTTTTAAGACGGGTTCCATCCAGAATAATGTATTGCATGGGCTTTCAGCAGGAAGGTAACCATGTGAAGCTCTGTCCTATTTCAGGTAGGCCCTTCTTTGCAGCCGAGAAAGCCAGCCGCATCCTGGGCTGCATCAAAAGAAGTGTGACCAACAGGTCAAGGGAGGTGATTCTCCCACTCTACTCCACTTGGGTGAGACCCCGCCTGGAGTACAGTGTCCAGCTCTGGAGTGCTCGGCACAGGAAGGATATGGACCTGTTGGAATGGGTCCAGTGGAGGGCCACGAAGATGATCAGAGGGCTGGAGCACCTCTCCTACGAGGACAGGCTGAGAGAATTGGGGCTGTTCAGCCTGGAGAAGAGAAGGCTCCAGGGAGACCTTATAACAGCCTTCCAGTACCTAAAGGGGGTACAGGAGAGATGGGGAGGGACTCTTTATCAGGGAGAGGAGTGATAGGACAAGGGGTAATGGTTTTAAACTGAACGAGGGGAGATATAGATTAGATCAGGAAGAAATCCTTTCCTGTGAGGGTGGTGAGACACTGGAACAGGTTGCCCAGAGAAGCTGTGGATGCCCCATCCCTGGAGGAGTTCAAGGCCAGGCTGGATGGGAGTTTGAGCAACCTGGTCTAGTGGGAGGTGTCCCTGCCAATGGCAGGGGGGTTGGAACTCGGTGATCTTAAAGGTCCCTTCCAACCCGAACCATTCTGTGATTCTATGATTCTGGTATTCTGCTAAGCTGTCTTGAGTATCTCTGTGCTACACTGCAAGTCTGTGGTACAGATGGATCCTAACTGACTTTTTTATTGTTGGGAGTGGGATGGGAATATGTCATGCTCACTCACCAGTGGCCTACAGAGTATGCTAGCATTTAAGTATAACTTATGAAGTTATACATTGACTGCTTAAAATTAATTACTTTGGTTCATAACTGTACTAAAAATCTGTTGTCTTATACATGTGAAGTGTATATTCAGCTTCTTGAAAGAGCAGGTCTTGCACTTTGAATCAGTCCAAGCATATAGTGCCAAATCAAGATATCCTCTTTCTGTTGAATCCTCTGTGTACTGCATGACTATGGTATATTGTGAAAATATATAGTAACAATACATAATATTAATATATAATTTTATAGCCTTGTAAGCCAACATTAAAGTATCTGCAAAACTTAGTCAGTATTATCAAGGGAGACATAAACATGAATAGTGTCAAAAGTGTCAGCACAGAAAGATTACATTGCCTCTTGGAGACACTCAAGAGCTGGATGTTTCTATCCTGCTATGTGACTAGATGAATGCTTGTTGTATGACCGAAATGTAGTTCATAGAGTAATGAACATCTGGAGGTCATGTAGACCGACCTTCATCTCCTTGGAGATATCAGTGTGAAGATTTCTTTTTCCCTTACCTAATTGGAATTTCCTGTCTTGCAGCTTGTGTCTGTTGTTCATAGGCATTCTGCTGTCTACCTCTGAGAAGGCTGGCTTCGTCTTTTCTACACTCTCTACTTTGGAGTTCAACAAGGTGATCTTTCCCTTGCCTTCTGACCCTGCTCACCCAGCTTCTCCTTGTACTTCACGTGCCCCAATCCCTTTATCACCTTGGTGGTCCTCAGCCGGATCTGCTCCTTTATGTCAGTGTATTTCTTTTACAGGGGAGCCCACACCTGAGTGCAATACTCTAATTGCAGTCTCACAGTTGCCAAATGGGAGGGAAGAAACATCTCTCTTGAGCTGCTGGCCACATTCTTGCTAATACACCTCTTGCTTATCACCACTCATGTGATGCGACTCGCTTAAGATATGGGCTACAGATGTCTCAAATGTCTTCAACAGACATGCAAAATAATCCTTTTCCCCTTATTCTTACAGCAGAATACAAAATTAGTGGCATAACTCACTACAGTATAGATTTTCTTACATTATTAACACCTCAAAACAAAAGCCAAGCATTACTACTCATATAGCCTCATTAAAATGCTAGAAAAGTATTCACAGACAAGAAGATTCTTGTGGTTAAATCCTGTGAACTTAAACAATAATTTATTTATATAAAATCTTGCACTTCATCACTCTCCTTACAAGAGAACACTTTTGAAAAACTGAAGCGGTAAAGGAGCTGATAATATCCTAGGTTTATGTAACGCTTCTTTTCCTTATTATCATTTCTTTGCAAGCTTCTCAAACGTGCTCAAACAGGTGATGTATGTTTTCCCTGTCAGCTCTCCTCCCTAACTAAATAATTTACTTTCTAATGTAATAAATGTCGGGCGTATGCTTCGCAGTATGCTTGAATCTAACATTCCATCAGGCAAGCTTTGATTATAGGGTTTTTTTAATTATGAATCTACAAGGCAGACCTGGCACAATACTGTCATGAAACTAGTATATTAGTTATCTTGAAGTAAATCTCAAAAAATACAGTCTAAAAATGAATTTATATGTCCTTTGTGTTCAACAGATATAGTAGCTCATATTTCAAGATGAAATTGAGGTTGGGTGAGTATTTCCAAATGTGGGTGCCTAAATATTTTGGGACATAGGTATCACATAACACAAAAGGACTGATTTTCTGGAGTGTTCACTGTACAAAACTACTGTTAAGGTTAAAGGGATCAGAAAATAAGGAATCTTAAGTAAAGGCTCTACATGACCAACATTTTTGGAAGTCAGACCACTTCTATTTAGATTCCTGTGTTTGAAAATATTGGCTATGGACTTCAGGACATACTATTTCAAACAAATAACCCTGTCTCCGTCATCAGTGATGAGTTATACAGTGTGTTCAAAATGACTAACATTGATGAAAACAGGACAAATTTTACTCTCTGTATTAAATCCTATGCTGTGTGTTAAAAGCTGAAATTACTGTAGCAAAATTCAGTACTGTGGTATAGTGACTATTTTTTTAAATTATCACCAACTGGTAGATGTACAAGAGATTTACTCAGTTGCTGTTCAAGAACTACTATAGAATAATAGAAGCTCTAGTGTATGTATGTTGCTTAAAAATACTGCAGCATGTATGTATTACACTTTGTACAAACAGGTTTTACTGAATATTTAGCAATTTCTGTAACGCACCAGGCCAATGAGTATCATCCTGTCATCAAACTAAAATAGATCTGACATCTTCTCTGGCCTGGAGGGGCAATTGTTACGATTGCTCTTCATTACAATTTAAATTGCATATAGTACCACCAGTGGAAAGAAGAGAGGCTTTGTCTTACCTTCTTTTATCTTTGGAAGATCTGTAGTTATAAATTGAACCAGATTTTCTCAAATGACTAAGCAGTTTTAATGAAGGCTCTACCATGTCTCTACTGTTTTTTAATTTTGGCAGGAAGATGAATGTATTCATATTTTTCAGGATATTTCTTGCCTCTAAGCTATAAAAGCACCTGTAAGGCATTCTGTGACAAACTAGTCTTCGCTTTGAAGGGATGCTTATTACAAAAGCAAGGAGTTTTTTGGCAGAGAAGAATTTAGAATGGCTTTTTTTTCCTTTTTATGAGGGAAGAAAGGAGGGATTAAATATTCACATTTGTTTATATTCATGACCATTTAAATTTTATCTGATTCTTCTTCCAGTTTGAAAGACTTCTGTTTCAAGCCAGGCAAGTTTTCCTACACAGATATTTCCAAAGAACCCAAAGTATGCATCGTAACTCCCCCTGTTCCCTCCCATTTTTTAACATATAAACAGATCATTTTGGGACTTTTGGTTTGAAATATGTGTGTGAGAGGTGGAAAACTTTGTTGCTTCAACCATCTGGTATGCTTAATTGCCTTTGCTGAGCATGCCACTTCCATAAGTACTGGCGAATATAAAATGCACATGGTATAATGGATAATATCACAAAATAAGATCTTATCATATAGTAAAAATGACTGTACACAGAGAAGGAAAGAGGAGCACATGCGCAGTTCTAAGTGTCAGCTTCAGCAATGGAACCCTGTTCCTGAATTTTGATGTAGAAAATTTTATGTCAGATAAGCTGAACATGTATGTATAGTCTGAAGTTCTAGGATTGACTGTCACGCTAAATAAAAATACAACCACTATATATATTAGTGTTAGAACCAGAACAAAGAGGATGATGGGTAGAGCAACATGTTCCAGGGTTTTTCTTAGCTGGCATAATGTAATAAATGACTGACGGACAGTTGCATGAACCTCTTTAGAGAAGTTCTTTCCTTATTTAGCATACTGAAAAATCTAGTCTTTCTTCCTGTTGTAGGGCAGAAATTTTATGTATTTTTTGAGAGTAACTTGCAGTGTAGAACCAAGAACGAAGCCTGCATGAGGTGTAGAGCACTAAACCTTGAGCACCTAAGCAATTAAACGAGTCCACAATCTTAAGACGTTTCCATTCCTTTTTGCATAGGGAGAATTTGGTATCCACAGAAGACATTACCTGAGTAGAGCGGAGTGGGAAGTTGCTCAGGCAGGCTACATTAGCTGAGATGGAAATGCAGAGGACAGAAATGGGTGCTTGTGGGTGTTGGTCTTGGTATTGGCATTGGTGTCTCCTTCCAGGATTGTTTATGCATTTTGAAGTAGACGAACTCGGGTAAAAATCAACAGAGGTATTGGGAGCCACATCCGGGACTAGGATTATGACTCCACCCCACCCGAAGGCACACTTTATGGTTTGACCAGCTCCTTCTGGCCACGTGAATTTTGTATTGTTATCTTCATGGCTGCACAACTTGAGTGGAAGACCTGAAGACCTCTTCTCCAGTCTGGAGCTAAGGCACTCTCTGGAAAAATGGCTTTGAATCAAACCAAGGAGAACAACTGGCTTCCCAGTTGTTTAGTATGGTCCTTAACCCCTAGACTATTACATAGAAAGTGCACCATAGGTTTTTCTGTCATATATTTGAACCAAAACAATGAAATCTGATTTGCTGTCTAATCTCAGTAAGGTCAGGTATGATCTACATTCAGAAAATGGCCAAGATCCCTCTGAGGACTTAAGCACAGGAAAAGCAGTTCATGAACCCAAGTGAAAAAGATGGTGGCATCCTCAGCTCTACACAGAAGTAAAATCTAGGCAGTCTAAAACTCTACTAACAAATTTCAGATGTGTGAATATTCAAGTAGCCTGGGATACCGTAGACTGTATTGTTGAACTAAGACACCAATATTTCACCTGTGCTCACCTGAGGTTCCTAAGTCCTTTTGTGGATCTGTGCCTGTGTTCACAGATGTAGTCATTGGGAGGGAACAGGTCTTCAGAGTGGTGTCTTGGCACTCAAAGAAATGTGACTGTGATAGCTACACAGTCTGCTTTAAAGCAGCATTTAACTTTGGTGATTCACAGCCATGGTGCTTATAAAAACATTAATCTGATCTCTCCCCCTCCTCTCCATTTTCCTCTGAAACTGATAAATATTATATCATGTTCTCTATTCTGTTATCTGTCATAGACCACAAAAACATCTCAAAGCAACACCGGATTTGTTATCTGTAAATCTCAAATATTCATTTTCTTTGTCTAGTTAGAAAATTGTTTTGTACACAAGAAACAATCTAACACTGAGGTAAACTTTATGAAGAAATCATAACACTGTTTTAGTATGTTGCAAATGCTCCTTTAGAATAACTTGCACTGACTCACAGAAGATCTTTTGTGCATGATTGGTTCCTGGTAAAACTTTGGTAACTCGGTCCCAGCTGGAACACGAGCAGCACTGTGCTCTTCCTGCTGATGCAGTACATCAAACAGATCCCCTAGACGCTCCCCATTACAGGCTCGGTATCTGTCTGGTGTGGCCATGGAGACAAAATTGTGGGAACCAACGTAGACCAGAGTCAGTGTGAAAAAGAATATGTAAATACAAGAAGAATACATAACTAAGAATGTTTGCTAGTGCGTAAGTGCCTTAGATTTCACAGCTTAATTCCTATTTAAATTCTTGCATTGTACGTGGGTGATTTTCTCCATCCGGTACAGTTATAGATCTTCCCTTAAAGGCTTTTTCCTGTGGCAGCTGCACACTGAGTCTCTGTCATCAGGCTGAGGTACAAGTTCCATTCCATCCCGTATTTCAGGTTTGCTGGCTTGGCGTTTGGCATATTTCTGAAATATGTAAACAACATTTAAGAATGCTATAAGCACCAACGTATAATTCATGAAACATGAATTTTCCTCCTCCCTTCCACTCACAAGCTTGCCTTTATTCAGGCTTCTTATGTCATTGTTTACAACCTGTTTACAAGGTGTCTTTATAAAACACCTACTAATAGGCTACATTGCCTCTGAAAACCTCCTTTAATGTTTTCCTCTGTCCTGTTATTAATGGTAATTTGAATATTGTCATTATTTCTGTCTTTAACTACTTTATGCAGATAATGCTGTCATTTTTGTACACTGACCAGTTCCAAACTTTGTGTCAACCTGTGGCTGCTGAAGCTGAGATCTAACTCTGCATGGCAAAACAGGAAAAAAAAAATTAGTACTTTCGGAGACTTCTTTCACTAGAGATTTGCATCTCCTAGGGAAGCAATGACTATTTGGCCTGCTTCACCCCTTACTACTCTACTAGCCATACTTCTGGAATTTCTCTTCCACGTAATTCATTGTTTTTTAATACAGCAAAGTAGCTCATGAGGGGTAAGTACGAAGGGAAAAAAGAAGAAAGTTGCGTACAAACTATCTCCTAAGTCTACTAGAAACCACATATCAAGTGACACTGAAAACAGGTCTGATGGTGGCATTTGGGGGCAAAAAAAATTTAAAATATCTGATTCTGTAAAACAACTATTAATGTCAAGTTGCCTCTGCAATGCCAAAGCAAGTTTTAGCAAAGCTCTTCACACTGATTTCCTGTGAATAATATGAACTGTGTCTGCTATTGATGTAAGTAGGGCCGAATATGCCATTTGAGCACTCTTAGCAGTTGGGGAAAGTAATAAAGTGATCTGTTGTACTAACCTGGAGCACTTTATAATAGTAGCAGTAAAACTTGTGAGGCTGAAGTAATTCTCTTGCCGTTAATTGTCCTTCTTTAGCAATTTTTCTTGCTTCTTCATCATTGTCCTGGAAAATTGAGACGAAACAAATGAATAATAGAGCAATCAGTGAGTTACTCAAAGCCTGGCTGGCATTAGAAGTTTTATTAAAGGTGCTGTTCAAATCTGCAACCTTATGTGCAATTACTGGTAGACTGCAAAGGCACTCTTTAAATTGCAGATTTTTTAAAAATACTGGATTGCTTTTATGGTCACAACTGGCACCTTAGGGCTATCAATAACAACTTTCATGGATAATTGTACAATTTTGAAAACTCAGTTGATTACTGCTCTACTGTTTTGTCCAAACCACAAACCTCTTCAAAATTAGGTCTGACATCTCCCACACAGTTTTACAGAGGACAAAGCCACAGCAGGTGTCCTCTCCTGTGCAACTGAATTCAGTGTCTTCCTTTTAAAAATAACTCTGCTTGAATTCATGTACTTACTCTCAAGTTTTTTAGGTCTATATTTCAAAGCATATAGTATTCTCATCTGATTTGTCATGAAGAACTACAGTACCCTCAGAACAGAAACTTTTCCTGTGTTTTTTAACCTCATAGCTAAACTTAAAGCACAAATGGTGGTTTTGATCACGCAATTTTATCAGGTTTTTGGTTACAGAATTCCAGCCTCTCATTCTGAGCACGTTATAGAGCAGCGATTTTTTTGTACATTCAAACAGAACACGCAATGACTTCTAGGCAAGACCTAAAAAACCCAATAGAATTAGTTAAGTAGTATCTAGGATTCTGGGTGTTTCTGTGACAATTACCTGCATTAGTCAGTACACTAAGGCTCTGACTCATGAAACGCTTGTGCACGTACCTAAAATGAATTCTTAAGTATCTCCCTGAATAGAGATGATTACTTGAATTAAGGCCTTCACATCTTATACTAACAACAAAATGTACTTCCTTTATCCCGGGATCTCAATAAAGTTGATGTAAAATATGTATATGGAAATACAAAAAGAAGAGAGTATTAAGATAAATTGTTTCCATGTTTGTTTATCACTTTAAACTTCAGTTAGTAATGGAACTTACCTTAGCCCATTTTATTTTCTCTAGCAAGTCCTCTAGGTTTCTCTTAACTGGAACATAATGTTTCCAAGGTTTTAACCCAATATAAAAGTGTTCATAGTACTGGGAATCTTGCTTCAATACTAGGCTGTCACCCAGCAGGAGGTATGGAAACCTGTAAGCTGCTACGGTCCCGTCTACATTCACTTGGTATTTGTACTACAATATGAAGACAGAGGAAAAAAAGGTGAAATGTTACAAATCAGAACACTGACTGTATAAAATATTATTTTCACAAGCAAGACACAATTGTATTTATTAATTCTTATCTTCAAGCCTGTTTTAGTGCTAAGCAGGTGTAGTTTCATGGTGTTCTGTATAACAGAATGGAAAAAGGATTTGTTTTCAACCCAAGACTGGCAGTCAAGAACCTTTGTGTCATGTGAACTGTCTGATGGGTATTCTATTAAAGTGCTCTGGCGTAAAGCAAGGTGTAGAGCTGGGAAAGAAATAAAACTAATCTGTACTTAAATTAAAAAAGAGCAAATTTATTCTGACTTAAAATTGTATTATTATACGTTATATTAAAAGTAACCATGAATGTACTGCTCTGGCAGAAGCGCTTGGCTGTTACAGCATTTCTGATACATTCTCTGGAACAGAACTTCAATTGCCATATATTATAATTGCTTTTTACAGGACTCTGTCCCCTTTACTTTTTATACCTCTGTTGCAGAGGAATTTGTGTGTCAAAGTGCAAGAAAAACACCCATCTATTTTTCTAAGTTGTTACTACAAGGACTCTTTCTGACATCCATAATGTACTTGCAATGGACACAAGTTGTGTCCATTGTTTTCATATTTACCCCAAATAGAAGAAATCCTGATGGTAAGAAATCAAATCTCTCCATCTATTTAAAACACAAAATAAATCTCTAAGAACTCTCTAAGGGACTGCACAAGAAAAGTATAGTGGCTTTCTTTAGAAGTGTCTCATACTATGACTTTGATTACAGGTGGTCTACGTGCCCTGAATAGACCAGTGTTCCCAGAGTAGCATAATTGTTGTGTTTACTGAATGGAATTAGCAAAAGTAAGCCTTGTCTTTTCAGTTGATAAGAACTTGACAGCAAAATTAATGCAAGACCGTAATTTCCTTGCTACCTTAAAGAAGTCAAAGAAGCCCATCAGCGGAACCTTTCCCAGCTCTTTTTCTTTTTCTCTGAAGAAGAAATATCCTGTTATTCCAGCATCTAGTAGATCTGGATTTTCCTTGGATAACTTGACAAGATGGAGACGTTCTTCTCGGCTGTCTCGACCTCTAAATAAGGCTTGCTCGGTTTTGTTTTCCCAGGATGGTCCTATGAGCATTGAGTGATAAGATAAAAGCAAACAGTAAGGAAATGTTCATTTTATGTTTAGTGCAAATAAGGAACTTGCTGTGACAGTGGCATTACACTCAGAGACATGGTGGAACAGGCATGATTTCTCATGAATCCATAATCACTTATTAGTCACAGGGGGTTAACTCCCAGTTCTGGCTTGAATTTTGGGATTAGAAACTGAGCCACTTACAAAAGGAAAAGCAGGTAATTGCTTTTCTACTCAACAATTTTATATTTAAATAACTTGAAGTATCTTGAAAGCTACAAATTATGTAAGTAAAATACTAATAATTAAAGTAATACTCCATCCATAAAGCCTGCCGCAACAACCAAAATTTCTTTAGTAAAATACACTTCTGTTACCCAGCAATTTACTTAAGTCTTTCAGGAATCATTTAATGATGACTTAAAAAAAAAAGGCTACTGTGTCCTCAAGATACTTAGCAAGAGCCTGAAAGACTTCATCTTTGCTTACTGCTCGCTTTTAAAAACATAATACATGTCCTTCCTCATCCTTCTGCTGGACCTTCCTTAAAGGAACTGCTGAAGTGAAGTAGGATTTTACCATGTCCTAATTGGAAAAGCAGCTATACTAAATCAGTAACCACAGAGTGCTTCAAGTGGATAATTTCATTAAAATACTTAATTTAAAAACTAATAAAGAAAAGAGAAACTGTGAACTAATCAAATAAAAAGAAAGACCTCCTCACCCAAGTTTTACTCCTGAGGTATGGTTCATGCCATTTGTCTGATCCCCAAGTATTCATTAATTTTGCGGGTGGGAGAAGACACCTGTCAGGAAAACTGACTCTTCCTTCAAAGCTAGAATAACAATTCAGAAGGTCCCACTCTCAGGCTTTTTTTTTATACCTATACCTGTATTTTTTTATACATGTATATAGAGAGACAATATTTTCTTATTTGAAAGAGGCTGCTACATAATACTAGTTTACTTCTTTCAGGATTCAAATTCATTTTTACGTAAACAGAACCTTGGGCCACATCACCGTCAGGAAAAGGGTTGCTGTTTGTTAGAAGGAACATATTCAAGTCTTTCACTGAGGAGAAAGGCCTTTTAATTATATTGACTTTTCTTCTGACAGGTCACAGTAGCTATCTTCTGGATACCTTAAAGTTAAAATTAACCATTATTGTAAACTGGACTTAACTTTTGGCTCTAAATCCTTATTAAACACCTGCTTAGTAGCAGTGCTGAAAGTGTTTACAGCCTGTACAGACTAACCTGTTTGTATGAAGAGACGTTCTAAGGCACTTGTGAACTAAAGACTTGAACGTATTATTTGACTGCAGCTTGCTGCTTTGATGGAATTTGCAAATTCTTTTTTTTTAAATCCACAAAGTATAATTTACCTGTATTTCCTTGAATAGAAAGGAGATCGTTTGTGACTCCACGCAGGGTTTCAAGAGTCGAGTGGGTTACATCATATGTTGGAAGGACTATATCTCTGGAATCCACAGAGCCACACCATGAAATGACAGGTATGGGACCAGGTGTATCATTAGCTTTCCGATACTCAACTGGCCAATCTCCAACATTAAGATAAAACTCCACATCGGGAAGACGAACCTAAATGTATACCCAAGAAAGGATAATAACAGAAAGATAGCTGTTTGTCACTCTTGCATGTATTCCTCTATGTCATGCAGAATCAATAAACCTGCTAGACAGTTCATAGATTTAGCTGACCTTAAGGCATGAACTTCAAGTTTCTGTCCCACAAGCAAGAATGAAAGGAACACTCACAGAGGCCAGGAAAAGGCTCGCAGAGTTGCGCCTTAGCCCCTGCAGCTTTCCCAGCAATTTCACTACTGTCAACCTCAGCCCCCAGACATTAGCCCTAAGATACACCGTCATCTTGGTGAAAAAACAAAAGTCAAATCTTACTTCGGGAACTACAAACCTGAAGATAAAACAACAAATGCAGTATTGCCCTATTAAAACGTGACTTAATAGTCTTAAATGATCAAAACTGATACCTTTCTTGCCAGCGACAGGAACATTTCATCGGAGAACATTTTGAAGTCTGTATACTTCCCTAAGGAGCGACGGTAGATGTGATTGTTGAGAATGGTGTAATGAACAATAGCACCTCTTGTTTGACTGAACTTTGCTGGGATTTCCTTAAGCATTCGCTGAAGGTCAATGGTGGGAAAAGAAATGAAGTCCTTTGTAATCTGAGGTTCTTGGGACGGACAAGACATAGCGTTCTGCCAGATCTCGGGGTCTTCTTCAGGACAGTCACAATATTCGTGATAAACTGGTCCTGCAGGAAGCAAAGCACTGAGAGTCTGTATGTGTGAGTCTACATCAATCATAATTCCCTAAACACATGAGTGTATAAATGTAGACTTTACAGTGACTTGCCATTTTTTATTCCAAGTTTTCTAATGTTTTCCTGGGAAATCATCTGCCCTATAACATTTCTGGAGTTCAGCAGTGTAACTGAGAAAACAGCAACATTCTTCTCTTTTCGAAATCAAAATACTAGATTTTTTATTATCAGGGTAAAATTCACCTGCAAAGTGAAGCTCCGTTCTTGTGCTGCCTGCCAACCACAGAGGGTATTCACAATCCTTCTGTCTGTAACAACCAAAGCTCAGGTATTAACAGTTTCAATTTTTGCCTAATTCAGATCTTTGATACAGTAGGCTTTACCTCTGGCATAAGGTACAGTCAACTATTATGTTGGTACAGTCAACTGTTTTATGTACAGTCAACTATTCTTTCTGTCCTTTCGAAGCAGAGAGCTTAGGTGTAAGTTAAGAGCCTCGTAGAGCGTGAAAAAAAAGCCCTTATTTCATGGACTTCTAATCAGAACAGGTTCTGTCCTGTGTCATAGTTTCATGGCTGCTGGCAAACATGCACCAGCAAAAAGAAGGCGTACTACTACCCTGAGGACTCAGGACAACTTCATCTCAGTTTGAAGACATTTCTAAGTTTGTATTTAGGAAATTTTATCAAAAAATCCCATGACCAAGTTCTGATTAGAAGCAGTGGTGAACTGAAACAAGACTCCAGAGAATTAACTTCATATTATCCTTTTCTTTGCTAAACAGCTGTCCATTTGAGAGCAAGAAAAAGAAGTTAAAGAAGCAGATCTGGAATGAGAGTATAATTTGCCTTGTTTGTCCTGCTTTTAAATAGTTCTTCCATAGTACAGACCTGCACTGAATTAATCTCTGCAAACGGAAAGAAAGTAAAATATTGTCTGGTGAACGAAATGCAGTGTTTGTTGTTCTGAAGGATCACACTTTTTAGAAATCACAGACATTTGAATTGTAAAGCGTTGGGAACAACACAAACTCCTTGCTTTTGCAGGTAATATTTTCTACTTTAGATAAAAATAACACAATGTTTAAGTGAATACCTGCTTGAAAACAATAAAACTGCAAGCTTTCTCTGTTATTCCCAAGCAAATCTGAAGAGATCCATTTCCTTATGCAAGAGAGGAGATGTCCAGACACATCACCTGAGTGTCAGAGGCCATAATCTACATGCTTGTGCATCTAGATCCTGTAATTTAGCAATGCCTGGAGATTGTCACTGCTTACTTCTCTGTATAAGGAGAACACCTGTGAGGAGAGCACATGAACCAGGGGGAACTAGCCTCTAATTTCCCAGCTCCTCCTCTAGCAGTAAATTAGTCTGTAGCATTTCTGTAGCTACCATTATGCACTACATTAAATAAAAAAAAATACCCCTACCTTTCAAAATGTAAGGAGATTGTGCTACATGCTGATCACCATAAAGTATCTCAATTTTTAACCCTTTTCTGACACTCCCATACATCCGATACCGCATAAGAAATGTGCCATCGTTTCTATCCAAAGGGCGAGGGGTGTAAATTCTGGTGCTTTCCTTTGGAGAAAGTGCCTTAATTACCACTTTAAACTGTGTTCTTCCTGGAAAGAGGAAAATAAAGACAGATACAAGCACTTTAAGCTATTAGAATTATGTATATGAAATAAAGGTGAGAGCAAACTCTACTGGATTATGTCCATGGAATTTAATTTAACTTTGCACTGGAAATGTTTTGATTATACCAAGCTGGTAAAATTAATTTCCAGTTACGGAAGATCATCCCACCAAATTTTCTTGATTATCACATACCTAATAAATGGAAAACCTGTAGACGGAGATAAAAAGTTAAATAATGATTGCAACACTAAAGGAAAGGCTGACAGTATTTTGAAGCAAAGATTAGGTTTAATATTAAGTTTTCAAGTTAGTGCTCTGAGGAACAATCATTTCCTCTAGGATAAGAGAGGAAACCAAGTTAAAGTAACAGGAGAAAAGAATACTTGCCAGCTTGTGGAAAGGCAGCTGCAGCACCCAGGAGTCAGATACAAACTGCTCACCTTTGGGCTGCAGCTGACTGTCTTGCAAATTTAAAGTCCCAGCTACGGAAAAGCAGGGATAAGAGAACGACAGGAGAGATGTTTCCTGGCCATCTGTCTGACCTGTGCTTAAAGATCACCAGCCCTTCATCATTAATGCACTGAGACTTACTAACTAGGCACAATAAATGTGTACGTATTTTGTACACATATACACAATATTTTGTGTACACGAGTATGCATAAACATAAATCTGTTATATTCCCTTCTTTCTGTCACAAGTGGCAATTGTCAACTTTATTCTTCAAAAAAGAGAGGAACAGCTTATTCACAGAATGTTACAGTCTAACCACAGCAAACCAAACAAATGCAATGAGTGCTACCATAAAACAGTATTCAGAAGGAACTACAACTGAAAAAATCCAGATAAAATCAAGATGGTACTAAAGTATGAATGTGTTCAAACAGCACAAAGAGACCGAGATATTAGTTATTTCTGTAGAATCCGTATCTTAACATACTTTGCATCCACGAATAGGACAGTGATAATGCACCAATGTGGTATATACATACAATGGTCATTTAACAGTCCTTCCTTAGAGCACCACATCTTGAAATTGGATTCAAGTCAATTACTGTGCAATCATCTTCAGATCAAATTAGGCAGAATTCTTATGATTTTAGATGTGTACTTTCTGACAACAGATGTCATGCCTCTTCACAGAGAGAGCAGTCACCCTGAGTAACTCAGGTTCGTCCAGATACTGTTGTCAGAGTGGATCCTTCTATAAGTAAACATGCTCTCGTGAGACCTACCCCACCTGGGGTACTGCATCCAGCTCTGGGGCCCCCAACATAAGAAGGACATGGACTTGTTGGAATGGGTCCAGCAGAGGGCCACAAAGATCATTAGGCGCCTGGAGCACCTCTCCTA
>KZ507746.1:6614-23666 GCA_002844005.1 Limosa lapponica baueri
AAGAAAGAAAAGAAAGAAAGAAGGAAGGATTGGTGTCATCCCTTTCAATTATTAAAAATCAGTCTGTTTGTCCCTAGAAATCTATCATAATTTCTAGAATCACATTCTTTTCCTGTGGAGATTCAAATTTTTTCTGTCTTCCTAGCCTGGATTATTTTACAAGAGTTTTTTTTTTTTTGGTTTGAAAAGAGCTTCTGTGTTTCACCTCACAATTGAGGCATGAAGGGTTTCTGTAAAAAGCACATCCTTCAAACAAACTGTTTTGCACAGTGTCAGAACAGTGCCTTCTAAGAAAAAGGTCCTAGCCATTGACTGTAACACCTAATGCTGGTACTATCATACATATTCATAGACACATGTGCATGTACACACACACACACAGGCACACACGTAAGTTTTGTTTTAAAACAGCTCTTCTGTAATAGCAAGAGCCCCAGATCACTAAGGCGTTATCATTATGATGTTGTTTCTCCCATAAGGAAATAAGACTGTGAAGAAATCTTTCTCCATGTGTTAGTTATAGTCCTTCATTATGAAGCTTATAAATATAGCATTAAAGAAACTGCCATTTTTTTATTACAGTCATCTGTTATTATCTGCAAAATCTACCTCTGTAAGAAATGCAGCTTCTCAGAGGCAGACCGTCCTGTCCAAAGTGCTTCTGCTCTGAAAGCTGAGACCTTCTTCCTCTGATTTCTCACCTGCGTGATACTGTTGAGTTAAGGATCACCAGCCAACTCCCTGCCTTCAGGATTTGAAATCTCAGAAGACCTGTCACAGGGATATGTCAGCAGGAAGGCAGACATCTCCATTCTCTAGTTGGATGGTCAAAGGGCATGAGGAAATACTGTTCTTTAAATCTCATAAATTGTTAAAATCTGAAGGGAATATTTAATCTTACTCTATGCCACCAACCTGCATGCAGGGTTAGGGAACTGGACAGTAACTCCACCGACCACACAAAAAAGGGTTTTTAGTTTTCTTTTTTTTTGGTAATACTTGTAGACTAAAGAAGCAGCTTTCATTATTTCTCCCTCAGACCCCCAGTATTCGTCTCTGTTAGGAAGAAATTGCATAGAGTTGTCTTCCTGACCTTCTCTGCCTCTTTTAATCTCCTTCTGCATCTGTCTCCATGACTCACTGAAACCTGGTCCTACAACCAGAGCGTGGGTGTCTGCGGGCAGCTGCAGACACCCCCCTCCCTCCCAGCCCCCCCTTGCCAAGCAGCCGCAGCTGAGCACTGGCTGGCCATGCCCAGCGGCTTCTCATCTGTGCTTCCCGTGTGCCAGAGGCAGCGAGGCACACAGCAACACTCAGAGGCCTCTTAGAGACAAGCGTGACACCCATGGCACGATTAAAATAGGCAGATCGGGAACATGTGGCTTTCCTGCAGAAACGGGGGATGGCCACATGTTCACTGTGGTGTCCAAGCTTTATAGAGATGGTTTAGTGGGTGCCCAACTTAGCTTTTTCTCTATAAAGAGAAGTGGAAACTAGATTCAAAAACAAAACAAAAAACCCCCAAGCAAATAAAAAGCCAAAAAGAAACCCAGAAAGCATGAGATTAATTGCAAGCTTATACCGCATGCTGTAAAATGTAGATAATTGTCTTTGCTCTTTGAAACAGAAATTGCATGGGTGCTAATTGACCCATTGAATTTGCACTGTCTCTGAGGGTTTAATCCCTTGGCTGTTACGGGTTACAGGCTGAAAGCCCAGCTACTCCACTACATGCACATCAGCATAAAAGGTTTGGCAGCTGCTCAGACTCATACGAGGGCAATGACATCAATGCTCCTTCCCCAGTCTTCTCAGGTTCTACCTTCTTTGCTCAGAGGAGAGATAAGTTTTTGCATACATAGTCTTCACATCCACCAGTGCTGCAGTGAGCAGCAGGACCTCTTTCTTTTCTTTTCCCTCTTTGTACTAAAAAATGGCACTTCCTTAACTCATAAATAATCTCCCTTGTGGAGATGTAGGTTTTGTCTGTATTATTGTTTTCCTGAGACCAGAATATTCGTGCATTGCAGCGCCTTGGCAAAGTATTCCCGATACGGGTGCAGGTAAGCAGCGCTGACTAAAGAAATCTGTGCCAGTCACAGAAGGATTTGGCCTGTCTTTACCTAAGGAGCTTCTGCCAGCTCACATTTGCCAGTCAGGTGGCAGCCCTATTGCCACTCTGAAGCTGAGCCAACAGAAGTCAACATAAAGATGCCTTTTTGGAAGTAAAACCATTCCTTGATTGACAGGAAGGGATACCAGGCATATGCATGCCAGGGTGACTGCATGACCATTCAGACTGCAGCTGCACATCTACCTGTAGGGCAGACCTCAGGCTGTGACCATCTAGGTTTTGGAAAAAAAAAAAAAAAAAAAAGTGTAAAAAGGTGTGAACAGAAATCCAGGACTCCCGCTGCCTCACAACTCTCCCTTAAGCACAAGTACATGCTCCTGGAAGGTTGTAGCATCTGTTTTTGAAAGCGGCTCTGTGGCACAGTAGTGTGATATAATAGAGGGCAGGTTCCTCCCTGTCCTACCTTCCTATTTCCCTCTATCTGTTTTCAGGCTGCAGCACAAGTCTCCATGCCTGGTCCATCTCCGTGCTGCTCATTAACTCACAAATGTTGCGTTGTTTCTCTGTCAAGAGTTTTGTTTGTTTTCTGACTGCCGTGCACAGATTCCACTGGGAAATCAGACAATACAGGTGGACGTTCTTGTTGTTGCTGTGTTGTCATTATGGTAATCTTTAAAAAAAAACCCAAACGCACAAAAATAAACAACCAAAGGACACATAACATTCTTGTCAGAAGGAAGATGCCTCTTTTGACTGTCTCTGAGAAATGATCTCTGTGTGTAAAATTAAATATGCTAGGTACTTTGTCTAACTGTCAATTCATTCAACTCTTCCACTCTTAACCAGCAGAAATGAGCTTCAGGAACTGGAAATGTGTACAAACAGATAAAAGATGTGACAATACTAATCTTAAGCTTTAAGACAGTGTTGAACTTTCCATAGGAAGCCTCATGACATGTGATGATATTTTTCCCAATTGATGGTCTTGAGAGAGATGTGCTATTTTTTATTATTCGTAAAGCCTAAGAGTTTTAGCCAAAGAAAAGCCTCATTAATCTCTTGAAATAGGAGGAGCTGGTTATTGTTGCAGGCACAGAAGACAGGAAAGGGCCAGGAGACAAGAAGTACTATTTATATTTAAATTATGTGAGAGTGAGAAATTAAATGAAGTTCTGTGGATCACACGGAGCTTACATCTTTATTTGTGAGCTAGTATCACTAGAGCAAGGGCTTAAATATCATCTGTGATCTTCCATACTATTTGGTAGCATGGTCCTTTGCATGGCTGTGACCTCTACCAAGACACACTGTTCTGCTGGGCAGAGTTTATAGGAGATCATGAAACCTCACTGTATGAGCAGTCACCCTGTTTGGAGAGAAACAGAGTTGACCCCTAAGGTTGCTGGTTGTGCTGCATCACTTGACCTCAGGGTCAGAAATGGAGCTTGTTCCTTCTTTAGCTTATTGGACCAAGAACTGGTCTGGTATCTGCTGAACCTCAGATGCAAGAAGATGCTTGCCTGTAAAAGCTTCCTTCTCTATTTCTTCAAGAGCAGTTTTCCTTCCAAACATAAATACTAATAGGAGCTATATCTTTTCATTCTTTCCTGGATTAACAAAGGGAGCTAGTAACGTGTAAATAAATCCACATGAGAGGGAGACATCGTTTAATTAGATGGGACTAGGTGAAGGCTAGAAGGCTTATACTGGATACGATTAGTAGCAGGCAGGTAATTTATCTGCTCTCTCGCTCTTGAGACATGTTTATGGTTTGGGTATTCATAGTAATCATTAGCACGGATAAATGTTGCTTTATTTTGTATGAACAATTTACAACATGTTTTCTTAATGTTTTTGCCTTTGTTTGACTGCTTAAAAAGCTGCAGAGAAATCTCTGTAGGGAAAAAGCACAGTAGCTATCATTTCAAAGTACCTGCACCTCCAGGTACAAATTGTTTTCTTTGTGAGCATAAATACTAGCATTTTCAGAAAAAATAGCCATTACAGATCCTGTCCCATCTGTGTGTCATTCATGTCCATGAATGCCTGTGCTGTAGTGGAAGGCTGACAGGGGAAGTTACACACTGCCATTAGCTGCACAAATTGGCTAAGAGGTTGGACATACATTCCTGAATATCTTACATGGGAGAGAAGACTTTTTCACAGAATGTGTGAATGGCATCTCAGATAGTTATTGGGTTTTTTTTAACTGATTTGAAGCAACGTTTTGACTGACCAAATGAAAATCCTTGGTGTCATTCCGAAAGTAACAGTCTGTAGACCTTATATTTGTTTGCATCACCAAACGCTTTGTATGTGGAAAACATTTGTTTTTTCAAACATTGTCCCTCAAATCATGATAGGGAGAAAGAGGGAAGACAGGTATGTATAAATGAGCAGAGGTGGGTGAATAAGGGATTCTGTGATGTGCAAAATTTCTACTGAATTCCTCTATCCAGCTGACCTATGATCTAAGGTGACCAATCCAGCACACACATGACCCACCGTAATTGAGTATCTTAAACTTTGTACAAAATGTAGTTTAACAACTTGAACTATTTACAAAAGACTGACCTACTCGACTGCCTCTGCAGGAGCAACTCCTATTGATCATTTGCAAGCATCTTATCTGTGTTCAGTTTGGTAGATTCTGCAGCAGGCACCTCCCTGTGCCTGAAACAGCCAGATTGCTCACCGAGGATGTTAACCAGCACACTGAGCACACAAGTAACTGGGTGAGCGAAATCTGTGGGACTGTCCAAAATTCCCACACTGGGAAGCTCCTATAGCAATGAGTGGAATGAGTTGCTGTGAAGTCATCTAAGAGTTCAGTCCATTGCTTTGTTTCAGGTGGGCCCATTGTGTCATCTGTGCAGCCAACTAGATGGGGAGTTTCTGGACCAGTTTTATGGGATCTTATGACTTCTGTTTACACAGACACAGCCCAGACGTACAGCTATATCACAATTATAATAGAAACCTGAATTTGATCTTTATTTCAATTTTATAGCTTAAATTCTATAGTTCCTACTGCGAAACTACAGGTTCTGACAACGTTAACTCAAGCTTTAGCAGACTATTTCAGCATTACCTTTGGTTTCAGTCTTACAAAGGGCAAAGCATCGCTTGGTATTTCCATTCATTTTGTCATGAATTATTTGCTCTATTTCAAAGATCAGCCTCTGAATTGGTATCTTTTGGGATCAGACTGTTATTTCAATTTTTACACTAGCACGTGACAGAGAAGTCAGTTAAATAATTTTACATCTGTCATAAGGCTTGAAAGTGTCGACCATTGTGGCTACCTCATTATATTTGACATATAATGGAGTTTTTTGGTGGCTTTGGGTGGTTGGTTTGGGTTTTTTGGGGGTTTTGGGTATGTGTGTATGGGGAATGTCATGGGATCACAGCCAGCACTCCGACTTCTTGTATTCTGCTTCCATTATTTGTCTGATTGATCCTTCAAGAAGCAGGTCTATCTGCTTTTAAGATTGGAAACTTCAGCATAAATTTATGAAAACTTTTGAAGACAAAAATAAAACCCACAAATGTAATAAAAGTCTGCTTTCATATCGTGAAAAAAAAAGCCTCTAAATAATTTATTCAGCATTTAATTCTTACTCAGAGTGAGAGGTATGCAGCCAGCTTTAGAGCTCATCTATCTGTATCTCTTAAGGCTTAGGCCAATAAACATTGTTGTCAAGAAAACATCCCGAAAGCACTTTCTTATTTGAGGATATACATTCTTTTCTGATTTAAGGAATACGATATATTTAAAATCATCTATTCCTCTCATGTCTCTGGTTGGAAATAATGTGACCTGTTGCTTTGAATATGTGGACACAATAGATCTACTCTTCTTATAATAAGTCAACATGAAAGAACATAAGTTATTCTTTTTATTATCCATTTTGCAAGACATAGCAAAATGTTTGCAGTTTGAACTCAGGATGGGAGACTGTATCATTTAAAGAACAGCAGCTGGTGATATTTATGCCTAGTAGAGAACAATGTGTGCTCTTCCTTAAAGTACCTCCAACTTTTATCCTGGCAGTGAGCCATACCGCATATAAAAGATAATCAATGGGCTGACTCAATATTTATAATGTAATTCGCAAGATGAATCCATTTGTGATTGAGCTAAATCTTTGAACGCAGCCCTTAGGAGGGAAAATGTCTCAGAACTAAAGGGATCTTAGTTTTACCTTCTCAGAGATACATATGTAAATACATGAGTTATAGACAGAACAGTCAAAGAACAGGGCTGAGGTCACTAACTCTCTAGTTTTAACACTTCAAAGAATACGATATGAGGTATCACATACAGCAAATTTTATCCTTCTTGCTGTGTGTATATGAGTCCATGCGAGCTTTTGTGTGTGCCTGATTTCCCTAAATTTCTTGCATTGTGGTTGTGTACACAAGCAAACATAGCGACCTCTTTGAAACAAAGGTTGAAGTTCCTTCCTTGCCATCACTGCTCACTGTGATTTCTGAGCATTATTTCCAAACACAACAAAATAAAGCAGTCTGTCAAACTTCTCTACAACTTTTGAAGTTACCTTGGGGTCTGTCTTGGAAACCTTTGAGGCTGATTGCAGTGAATCACTTTAACAGCCAGCTTAGCCACGGAGGAGACAGAGCTGTCATTGCATGAATGAGAGCTCTGCAACACAATAATGTCTGGAGTTTATATTGACATGACTGGAGAAAATTACATAAGCCAAATTTCCAGTTTTAAGGTGCAGCTTTAAGGGCTCTGCTTTTGAAATATGAGCTTAGAAAGTTTTCCAGCCTTGTGATGTACTGTTAATAAGGTGGGTAGACAATAAATTAAATGAACTACTAATATGCTGCCAGATATCACTATTCACAGATGACTGCTACAATTATTGCTAGGTAGTTTGGCATGACTCCAAGACTCCTAACGTATAGTCTAGGACACTCAAACAAATGAGCAGCTCCTTGGTTATGTGCTGCTGTAAGCACTGCCAGCTTTGCACTTGCTAGGCATATGGCATCATCCTCCGCTGGAAAATATACCTGACTTCTGATACAGACATCTCAGCTCTGAGCAGTATGAAGACTGATATTCCATCATAGGAAAAATATCTTGAATGACTTACTTCCAGGTGACAGTCTTGCATTGATTTTAATACTATGGACAAAGGTAAATCTTATTCTGAGTATTTTAATTGTTCTTTACTATTATTTTTTAACAGTTCTTTACTCTTAATTTTTAACAAGGTTTTGTGTTAGTTGTGCCTGTAACTTTGTGGCACTAAAGAGAAGTAAAGACTGTATTCATTCCCACTTGGGCAAGAGGAGAATTTCCCCAGATGTTGATTCCATGTTTGAAGGAGGAGAAAGTCCTCATGTTCAGTGCACCTCTGTGTAGGTAAGGATATGGGGGAAAGTAAGAGGTGGGAGATGGAGCTACGATCTGCCACCGCAATTGCAATAATTGCCCTCGACTCAGGCAGGCTGAAGTAGGCTGACTTAGCTATCAGTCCCTGATGCAGACTTGTTACACCCATGCTGAGGAACACCGGGTAGCCCCAAGACTGAGATGTGACATGTCCATGTCCTGACTCCAGTCCTACCTGGGCAGTACCAAACTCACTAGGTTTGAACCAAAAATAACAGCTACACATGACTGGGGCAGAAGCCATGACATGCTCTGAGGAGAGGTCAGGGGACTGAAGTGTGCTGCAGGTTATCCTCTCATATACATATGTATTTCTGTAAAAAAGAATTTGTGTTCTACTTTATTCCTGCTAACGACAAAAGTCAATGATTCTAGAGTAGAAATGCAAATTCAAGAAGAAGGGGAAATACCTTCCAAGCAAATCCTTCTCTATTGCTCCTATGGGGGCGAAAAACTCCCAGGCAAAGTCAGAGAGATGATGCCTTGTATTACACTAGAATGGATTCTCCCAAGACATGTTGCCAATTTAGATGAGATAACAAGAATTTGTTCTACATTTGCATATGAACAGGTAGAATTCAGAAAGTCAAGCTCATTATTAAATTAACAAAAAGTCTTATTTCCATTAAAAAAAAAAATCTCTTTCTTAGGAGATCTCTAGAAGGACAAGGTAACAGAGAGTAGCTCTTGCTTGAGGTCTAGAAGGACCATCCTAACCCCTCTTTGATATTACTGGTTATTAGATCAGATGTTCATTAAACTCTGTTGCATCAGAATGTGTGTATTAACAGAGAATGGCTTCCTTAATAAGAAACTTTCAGTTCTAAATAGATCCTTGTTTATCCTCTTGGTCTGTTTCTGGCACATTGAAATATCTAGATGACATCAAAGTCATAATCTTTCTGCACCTAGTGTTAGAAGACTTACAGTAGCGCTCTGGTACTATAGCAATGATCAGAGTGGACAAACTTTCTATAGCCAGGCTTATACTTGGGTGAGTTTCTGATCAGCCAGGTCAAAAGGGTAGATCTAATACTCTAGGAAATTCTGATAAGTGACAAAGAACATTTTATTATTTTTTTTTTATATTCTTATGACAAAAGTCATCTTCCTAACTTCAGGCACTGGGAAATAGGAAAAAAATTAGAAACATGGAGAATTACTAGAGAAAGGAGAGGCAGGAGCTTTAATGGCACTTTATTTAATGAGGATTATGTATATTAAGTACTTTCTGTTTATAAATTAAGTTCTGGCACTTTGTGTGTAAAGATAAATACTGTTAGTTTTGTGAGTGTGTTTGTGTGAATGTGTTTGACACCAGTATCTTTGAAAATAAATAAGAAATTAGCTATTAACCTGGTAGCAAGATCTGAAACAATGTGGACACAAAAAGATTAAATTAGATAACATTAAATTAGATTTGATGAGACTAGAGATGAAATTTAGAGTGTATAAAATTATTTTCCTTAGGCACAAGGTGAGAGATTAATCTTACCTAACCTTTACTGTCTAAAAGTAAGCTGTCTGGACTATCATTTAGGTTCATACTACTATCAATGAAGAGATAAATGAGCACTTCCAGAAGGTCATTCATCCCATTTTAAGATGTCTGTCTCTGGAGTTCCCAATCTGTTTCTTTTGATTGTCTATACAGAGTCTAGCTGAGTAGCTTAGACTCAATGCCTAACTTGGAGCAAGTGTGATTATAAACTGTTATATTTTCAAAATCTTCAAATACAACTATGATTATTTATGAATCTACCTTACATACTTACATAGCATTAAGTCTTTTCTCCAGCCAGAGATGAAATAATCAACATTTTGGTCATAAATGACAGACGCTTTTCAATACAGAGTAAAACTTAAAGTTTACAGAACTGACATATCCCTTGGATCTCAAAATTATGTCAATTGTGAATGTTTTATAAAGCTTCTTCTCTTCTACGATGCAATTTACGTTCTATGTTTACATGATCATATAATTGGAGAATATGAATATTTATCTTTTTTTAAATTTTTAATTGATGTACATAAAATAAATACAGGTGTTGTGAAACTCTTCAATAACAATGCTTTGGCCAAGAGGATCATCTGCAGCCTGAGAGTCGGAGGTCATCCCTTTTAAAGAGATCAGAGGGACTGAGGAAGCCCCTTAATCACATATAAATCATACACTTAGCCTGAAATCTTAAACTGGCAGAGTATTTAGGGAAGCATCACAAACTATTTCTTTATATATTCTTATTTTGTTTCCAAGTACCCACTGTTGACCACTATGAGGAATAAGATTGTGAACTGTATTGATATAATATAGCTATTTTTATTTCTTATGGTTAAATCAGTAGTATGCTGGAGTTTGTTTGCTTTTTCCATTGCAAAATGTAAATATATAGTTCTCTATTATCGTTAAAAGAGCATTTCATGTTCCACAGTATTTATTCATTACCAGTGAACCTGTAACGCTGAACCAGCAGAAGCTCATCCCCCATAGGCTCTGCCTTCTGTAATTAGGCCAGACAGCATTTTTAGAAATGCTGAACTTCCAGTATTAATTGGGCTATGAGTAGGAGTAGAAAGAAATTCAGCAATGCATAGCTTCATTTCTTTTTATTCTTTCTTTTTTTTTTTTTTATTTTTTTTATTATGAAGCCTGAATGATATGCGGTTTCAAGGAAAATCTGGCTTTAATTTATCTCCAGCCAGCATGAGGCCAAATCAAAACCTCAACTTGCAGGGGCTGCATTGAGCAAGTCACCTTTTTGTGTTGAAACTTGCTCCATTTCTGCCCTGCTGTCATCCCGTGCTGCATATGAGAGAAGCTATCCTGCTTTATCCCATTGTTTATAGTGTGGACCCAGTGGCTCACATTGAGTCTTCTGGCTGGTGTAATTGATTTCAGGACACTATTTGAAATATAACGAAGAAATCAACTCTCTGCCCTTCAACACTGCTGACAGGTCCACTTAGGCTGAAGTCTGTTCACTAAATATCTGTATAAAAGGTAATATGAAATTGTAGTTGACAGTAGCTTCAGAGGCAATTGCTTTTGATCAAAAAATTTAGATTAAAGGTGAAGCAAGGAGATAAAAGGGGCCATGCTGCCCATGCTGTAGTACACAATTTTCTTTTTTCTCTTCAGCAAAATAGAGTCTTTTGTTGGTTTTACAAGACCTAGGACATCAATCACAGCTGTGAGCTCTTGAGGCAAATGCCTGAACTTTTGAGTGAATAAAGAAGAAAGTCAGAGCTGATTTGCTGCAATATTTTAACTGTGTATGAGATGAACAATGGAAAATGCTAGGAGGGAAGAATAACTTGAGTATTACAGAGTAAGTGGGAACCAGACTAAGTCAATGACATTAGAAGAAAGACTTTTTGGTGGGAAAAAGACCCACTGCATATGACAAAGCCGGCATCACCTTCTTTCAGTAATGTCTACTAGATCTCTCGTCCCCATTCCACAATTCACCACAACATGTGAGTTTGCATGTTCATCTATGCCTTATTCAGTCCACCCTCAGGTACCTACAGGGCACCAAAACCAGGTGAAGGGATAGTGTGTCACATCATTGCTGAGACTTCGCCCTGTTTGGCTTTATAGATGGATTTACATGTACTCTTCTCTTTTCTCATGCCAGAGCAGATAATTTTACAGAGCTGCCTGTGTTTAGTTTTAGGGAAATTCCAAGATTCTCAAAGTAATAGGAAAGAGATGGTTTGCACTGAATTGTTAAATTAAGTCTTCCCTTTGCAGTAAGTGACTTGACATAGGTAATATGGATAATTATGCAACATCAAAGTATTTCTTGCATTTCTCCTCACCCAGTGCTAATACTGTCAATTCAGAGGGTAGGTTTTTTTCATAACTTGTACTACTCTGCCTTTATACATGAAAATTAGGACTGCATTGGGTTTTAAAAAAAAAAACTAGAGTGAAGAGTCATGGTCCTTGACTGAATCTGTGATGTACTCTTAGGCTGCTATATTTTTCATTGAAGCAAATGCCAATGTGAAAATATTTTTACTGGATTAAATCTCTTCTTCTCAGAGCTTTAAAGACAAAGTAGGTTTTCCTCCTTTCTTGCACACAGCAAATTGTACTACAGAACAGTTTGGTGTAGCACTACAATCATGTAAGGTAGCAGGCTGTCTGGGTGAGCATTTCTCCCTGTCTCACATCCTCTGAATACACGTGGGTTTTAGGTGGAACAATGCAGGAAGGAAATGAGGAAAGAAGTATTCATGAACCATTCAAAATCCCCCCTTCCTTCATTTTCTGGGGTAGAATTTTTCATTCAACCTGTGACATCTGTCATACAGTGTTATGTTTCAGGTAGTTATGAAAGCACTCACTACATGCAGTGGAGATTTAACCAAAATAGTTAAGAGAATTTTATACTATTTCACCAAATGTAAATATCTGCTTTAGGATGAAATGAATTGTGTCCTACTCTCCATTAAGTATCTTGACTATCTCCCTACCAATCACAAGACAAGCCTAGGGTCACTTGTTGACATAAGCATTTACATTTGTAAATAGGCACGTTGGACTCCATCCCACGGGAGGTTGGAACCAGTGAAGAATCCACTGCTTAAATGTCTGCAGGCTCTCTGTATTTATTTGATGTGACAGCTCTTCCCCTTTGAGTTACACCTAAATTCGTTGTCTCCTCCCTCTGCTTTTCCTGCAAAAAATAAAGTCTTTAGAAATCCTGTACTTATGCATGGAATGTCTGTATGGATACAGTTACACAAGTATAATTTGGATGCTACTTAGTAGTTGCTTTACTAACCCAAATTCATACATCAGGGCATGTAGAGCTGGAGGCAACATTGAACGATCATCTATTTCCGTCCAGTTCATTAATTCACGAGTAAGTCTACAATTCTGACAAGCATTTCCTCCTCTCAGTTCCTAAGAAAAAGACCAAAGATAAAGATTTCACAGTATCTCCATGTGGGCTGTTAACACCCAGCAGTATCTCCTGAGACCCCAGAATGTAGCACCTTTCAAGAGTGGGAAGGAACTGTCCCGTAAAACAGTTCTTTCACCTTTTAATGCGCAAATAGAAGACTGAAGTGAAATTAGCATAGGTGATGGACAACATGCTATATACCCAGGAGCCAAAACAGAGTGAGAATAATGTGGTAAAACCCCAAGAACTTTTAAGAAGTAAGAAAACTGTTAACTGTTTGTTTTACCATTTTAAGCAGCAGAAATACCACAGAGATAGACATGCAAGGAATCATTTGTGCCATGATTGGGAACAATGGTAAGAATAGCCACACTCCTATTTGATATGTATTTGAGAAACAAATAATTCATTGAAGAGTTCGATTTTATTTGTGTAATTTGCAACTGGTGAATGACCAAAAATGTAAGAATATGTAGGATGAAGATCATACTATTTATGACCTACAGACTCTGGGTGATGTATTGTCATCCGAGGGACAAGAGGGACACCAAACTCTTGACATGCTTATTATCTTGCTGGACCCTGCCTGTGATGGTGAGATTGCTTACTTAATTTGCTATCTATACATAATAGTAAGTGATTAATCACTGGCCTGTGATATATTTTTTTTCAATAAATCTGCCTTATGAATGCTAATCCATCAAGTTTTGTAAGTTCTTAAGTTAATTCTTGCAAGTGTTTAATCACCCAGATATTTAGAAAGTTTTCCTCTTCTATACCATATATTGTTTAATTTTTTGAATAGATTTTATTCTTCTAGCCCTTCCTTAGTGGCCACAGAAAATAATCAATCACTACCCCATCTTGAAAATGCAAGTGTTGATCTCATTTTCTTAGCATAAGCAAAACAAAAACCAAACAGAAAATGGAAAAAGAGACCATAAAGAAAGAAGAGAGATAAGACTTAACATAATCCAAATGAAACCTAATACAAGACTCTGCAGTAAAACCCAAGTTTTCTGACCACCATCTCCTGACCCTCAATTCATCCAATCTGGCTTTTGCTCTAAAGGATTCCTCTCTGAGTCCAGGTTTTCTCTGTTGTGCACGTGTATACGAGGAACAGTGTTCATAAGCTTAGTAGGTTACTAGGTTTAGTGCTAAGGAACCATTATCTGAAGTTGGAGTACAAAAACTTTTTCAGTTCATTATCCAAGACACCAGCCTGCATATATTTATCAAAGACTGTCTTCGGCATCACTAACATGTTAATATTATGCTACACTTCTCCCATTCTATATTAAGATAGACATCACACATTTCTAAAATGCAGTAGGTGTTAGAAGGAGGTCTGGCCAGACCCATCTATTCACTTTAAACCTTTCTGATTTTACACCTTCAGCCTATATAAAAGCCTTTCAGCCTTTGTTCCCATCCTTTAAAAGCTTGTTGATCTTTTAAGTTGCACTCCCGCAAGTTTCAAGAACTCCCAGGGAACCAACACGTATGCACAGTGAGTCTGATGTTTGCTCCAGTTCCAAAAAAATCGCACACAGATGTGCTCTTTTATTTCCTTTGTGATGTTAAGATCAGCTAATCACACCCGGGCATCTTTGTGAAGCTGTGCTGCCTTCCTCACAGCCACCCATTTAGAAAATTAGATCTTTGAATACTGAAAGGTGTACACAGATGGAGTTTTTCTGAAGCTGCCTAGACATAAAGGGACAACATGTGTAAAAGTGGTATCTTCAGAAGGGGCCACTTCTACAGACATTGATTTTCTATCCAGTATATCTACCTTGCTGTTAATGTCTAGTAAGTAGCACAAACACCCTGTGGAAACCAGAGGGAAACGGCCTGGAAACAAGCAGGCTCGCTTCATGCTGATTCCGTTGAGTGAGACTGTCCACAAAATGAATGTTCGAGAGTCACAAGTGCACTAAATGCTCATACTAGGATGCTAGCTGGACGGGACAATGAGGGCATAATTAAGAGAAGTATACAGGTATGGAGCAGTGGGTGAAAACAATGTGCTAGGAGGAAGATGCAACTGCTGCAACACTAGCAACAGGGTAGCTTGAAGAAGTCCCTCACCAGCTGGAAATTTCTTAGATAGCTGTATGTCTGTGCACTATGACTATATCTATACTAAGATTAGTGTCAGTGACTACCTCCAAGCAGTGGAGCTCCATTGTCCTCACTGTTTAATTGCTGTAGTGCAACAATTAGCACTCACAAACAATTGCGGTGCAGACTTCAGGAGCTAGCTCAGGCACAAAATAAATTCTAAGAGACAGCTTGCATACTACCCTGTTTCAGAACCTAAGTGAAATTATCAGTATGTGTGGGGACACCTCCATGCCAGCTCTAGAGCAGATCTCAAGCACGTATAGTTTACGAGCTATAGTTTTTTTCTCTTTCTAGTTCCTAGAGCTTCTACAAACAGAGTAAATTTCAGTGAGTCTACAAACGGAATATATTTCCTTTCTTGAAAGGGAGCCTATACCAGGAATATTCTTGCAAGTGAAAAATGTTAGCGTTACTATATGCATTATTTAGATTCACATTTTAGCTTGCATTTGCAATATCTGTATTTTTTCCTCTGAGTTCCACTGAAAAAATGATTGCAACGTGCCCCTCATACATTGATCTAGCTAATGAGATCATTGTTACAGCCATAGATTTAGAACAACAACAAACGGCTATAAAATGCTACCAACGGCTGGAGCAGATGCATGGAATGACCTTTTGGAGATTGCTTGAGGAAACCTTGTAAAAATCTCTTTTTGTTGGCTAAACCCATGTTTACTGCATAGCTAATGTTTTTTCACTGCCTTATGTGCAGTTAAAGACAGTAATTTGGACTGACACCAGTCATAACTTTTCATGCTTCATGGCAGCCCCCACCTAAGCTATTAATTTACCACCTGCTAAAGTTCCTGAAGAAATGAGCTGTCAACAGTTTTTTTTTAAGCTAAGAGTGCTTTCAAACAAAAGAAGGCCTTTGGAGAATGAAATATGTACAATATCCCTATGGATTTCATCGAACTATTTCACACAGTTCATACGTAATTAAAAAGTTGAATGTTGAGAACATTTAGCTAACTTCTGAGCCGAGTCTCAGACCAGTCCACCACTACCAGTGCTCTGCGTGTCTGAAAGTCACACTTAGTAATATTACAGTAGCTGGGTTAAATACGATGGTAGAATAGGGCTGCTATTCATTATAAATTGTTTGGATTTTTACTAGCATAACTGATATCAAAATTGGATTCAAGATATCATGGCCCTGAATATAGAAGTTTACATTTCAAAGCTTTGTTGACAAACGCAAACTTTCTTAAACCTTTGAGTCAGAAATGTATCAACCATCTTACATGCATGGAAGAGTATATTTAGAAAAAATCCCTTCCATGTTGGCTGGAACCTAAAACTTGGGCTGGGTGGTTTAACTGTACACTAGATTTAACATTCCACATTTTTTGGTTATCCTTTATCAGATAACTGTCTGGGTGAGTGGAACTGTGGCCCTATACTTTGAGTCTTTTTTCTGCCAACACCCACAGAAAGCCACCCAATGGACTTGAAGTCAAACCTGCATCCAGCTCATAAAACTATATTTTTTTCTGGAAGAATCCAATTAATTAAGTTTTTATAATGACTCCAGTGTCCTATATACAACTATACTTTTTAATGAATTTTCTTGGAAAAATAAATCCCCTTGCTTCACTCTACAACACAAACAATTCACACAGATCTGGACTAGCAGGCTCCACTTAGTCAAGTGTTCTTGCTCTGCCCATTTCTGTGACTGTGATGAGCTCCAGCTATGTTGTGTGTGAACCATTGATCACTCTTACTATTTCTCCTCATTTTATATTTCCTCCCTTTTACTAATTCCTGCCTTTGGGAGTTGCTTCTGCCCTGCAATAGACTCTGCAGACCTTATAAGAATAATTCCTTTATAAAGCCTTTTGTACATTTTCTTCTACACCTGTCCGGGTGCTGTAGGTAAAATCTTATTAAATCAAATATTCCTGATTTTCACAATTAGACATAACTAGAATTTTTCTTGACAGGCATATTCACTAGACAGTTGAAAGAAACAGATGTGAACAGAATAGATACTTGACATTGAGAAGATGTGAGTAACTTCAAAATATAGGTCAAAACAATTTGCAGATGCTCAGCACTTCTCAGGGCTAGTTTCCATGGCTTTATGGCTTTACATGCACAAAGGAACAAGCTCCTTTTATTCTTAGGGAAACCGGAAGGTGCTCTGCTTTCTGTAGAAATGATCAGCTAATTCCACCCAAGTTTTAGTAAGTCCTAAGGTACCTGATTTAAGATATAATTTCCCTATCACTCCTATTATCAGTGCGGAGCTGAGGTATTTCAGCCTGTCTGTAATCTGCAGCAGACTGTGTAATTTCCTTAATCGTCTGCACTGCATATAAGGAACCCAAAGGCTTTAAAGGTGCATTGGTCAAAAGCTGAAATCTATGTGACGCAAATCTCTTCCACCATCCCCAATCCTTTTAGACCTCAGGTAATCAAACTGTTGAGAGACCAGTCAAATGTGATGTCTGAGTCTTGTGTACAGTGTTACTCAGTTATTCAGTTAAGGTTAA
>KZ507746.1:59102-72858 GCA_002844005.1 Limosa lapponica baueri
TTTTAGTGTCTGCAGGTACTATGGGAATTTGCTACAAGAATCTAATTAATATTTAAGCTTTCATTGTAGTTAGTAGAGCTCTAGACAATTTGGTCAGTGGATCTGACATCAAAACTTGATCAGGTAAATATCTATCTAGACTCCACAGATGACAGACACTGGGGTTTAGACTGACTATTCCATTTCTGTTGCCGATGCCTAGGTGTCTAGCATCATTTTGCTAAAGGCCAATATTCCACTTGGCTTCCAGATCTAGGAGACAGTGAGGCCATCTGAACCAAAAGTTCCTGAAATTCTTATCAAAGGATCAAATTACCTCACTATTATAGATCTGCATCATAGTTATCTCACAATAGCTGAGTTTTGAAAAATCCTCATTTGCTGGCCACAAGGGAGCAAAACAGGTTAAGTGGGGTGGAATACGGCAAAGCAAAGTGATCTTCCATTACTAAGCTCAGTCTTTCTCTAAGGGTAAGAGTTTTCACTTAGGTAGTTACCACAGCTCAGCTGCCATTAAGTAAATTTTTAAACAATAATAAATTTTTACATGTCTGAGGCTACAGTGAACTTAAAAAAAAAATAAAATAATGTACGTATTAACACAGAATGTGCATACTTAAAAATATATTTTTTTTTCCAGAAAAGAAATATACAAATTTTGTATATCTTGGCTTCAGCACTTGATGTTGACACTCTCAGCTTCATGAGTGTACCACCACTGAGACAAAGAACTGTAGTCTTTTCTGATGTCATCTACAATATGTCTGATAGGAGCCTTAGGAACAAGAGTTAGAGTTGGATGCACCTGAAGACAGACCTGTTGCACACAGGCACATACGAACTCTCTCTAACAGAGTTCGAACCTTATTTGCAACTATTTTAGAGAGGCATTAACTCAATAATATCAGAAACTGAATAGAATATTTCAGACTTTTTTTCTTTTTCTTTTTTTTTTTCCCATCGACATATCATTTCTTTTCCCTTGGAATGGAAGTTCCAAGGAACGGTTAGCAGATGTGGGATAAAATCGCACCAGTGTGAAAGGTGTTCTTTGCCTTTGTTCTTAGCTTGAGAAAGGAGTTAAAAAACTTTGAGGGATTTACCTTAAGAGGATTTTGAGCATCTCATGAGCCGTGGGGTAGCGTGAAGACCTTGGCAGCCTTGCACATATGAGTAAGTGAAAATTAAGAGTCCAATTCATTGTCCATTTAATTTAGACATTAACTGAAGTGTTAAAATTATGAATCTGGCTGTTTCAAATTGTCTCGTGTGTCATCAGAGATAGAAGTCTGCCTCCAGAGAGAGCTAAGATCTAAATTATTTTCAAGGCATACTTCTCTTTGTGTTTACTGTAAGCAAGGTCTGAGATAACCAACAAAGACAGCTCCTTAAAATGCTAATGTTTGATGAAATTAATCCAGGTGTAAGGTTGTCTATCAAGTTAAATTCTGGTAAATTAAGACTATGAGGATATCAACTGTGTTCAGTTGTGGTGGATTACATACTAAAGTCATTATAGAGGTTGAAGCTTTAGCATCATGTACAAAATAATTGAAAATGTGAATTTCTAGGGCCTAATTTCTAATATGATTGAGCTCCATGTGTATTACAGGCTGATACAATGAAGCTGTCTTCAATTTGAAAAGAATGTGCCTACCTCATTTTGGTATTAACCTACCTAAATAGACTCTGATCATTCTGTACCCTGAGGTTGAATCTTGTGATGTGTGCTGGTTCACATCCTACCTTTTTAGAGCACAGATAAATCTTGCAGATGACCCAGTACATGACTCAGTTTTCTAAGTGTCTGAGGAAAGCTGGAATATGTTTTTTAATACTTGTTAAAGTATGTCCAAGCCCTTAGTTTCTTTCTCTAACACCCTCCCTTTACTAGTTGCAATCACCATATTTTGTGAAATGTACTAATATTTAGTTCAATTTCATTGGAGGAACTAAACTGATCGAAGAAAAAACATGAAATAGGAACGTAGGAATGGAACTCTCATTTGTCTGAAAAACTTTCATTAATCATTTCCCTCTGTTTTTAAAAGATGTCACATATGTATTGAAGAAGAGATTTATTGTAACTTGAATCTCATAACCTGACTTTTTCATGACCTTGCCACAGACAGTCTCACAAGGGCTCTGGGTATGTGAACAACGATCTATGGATTTATTCAGTAGTGAAGCTGAGATTTCCTACAGCAATGATTAATCCCAGTTTCAGGCTGTCCATTGTACATCCTCTACTATGGCATGAGCACTATATTCTGAAGTCCAAAACAACGTTGAAAATGTATAATCATAGCACCACTTGGTATGATAGCACTGAAGGTAGTTGCTAGCTGCAATCAATTACCATTTATTTTAATGGATTTATGATGTAGTTAAAACAATAGGAACAGATTAGTCTAGGATCCCCCAAAGAAACGGTTTATTGAAATGTTAGCTCAAGCCGACAACCATCAATCATGAACAAAATTAAAATGTTAGATTGAAATGCTCCTGAATTCTGAGAATTAATATTTGGACCTGAATCCAATACAAATATCAGATGTTTGAGTAGCCTGAATTCTGTCTCCACTGCAGATAAAAAACGCAACTCAGTCCTGCCTTTTTAATAGATTTTAAGAAATGTTTCTATAAGACATAGTAGATGCATGATCTCATTCCTACTTCCACCTCTCACTCTCCTGAGCCTGCCAACATGTGGTCTGCTCTCCAGAAGTCCATGGTTCTGAGCTTGCTTTCCACCCTCCTCCCTGCCCTCAGGATCCTGAAGTCTACCATCTCATAGTCATTACAGCCAAGGCTGCCTTTGATCTTCACACCCTCAATGAGCTCCTCCATGTTGCTGAGTATGATCTTGCTGTGACCTTCAATGTTAGCCCAAAAATATGTCTAAACCTGTAAAATCAACAGCAACTTTACATTTTCTTCTTGATTTCTGATCACAGCGTTTAAACAGCATCAGTCCTAGTATTGATCCCCATCAAAGTCTCCACCTAGTGACAAATATTTTTTGGAATGTCAATTATCCATTTCTTATTCAAAATTAACTTAACATTGCAGCTCTTTTTCTATTATTCTTAGGATTTCTTCTTATCTTCCTTTTAGACACTCCTGAATAATTTTCTTGTGCTCCCAGACTTCAACGCTCCAACAGTGAAAAGTCCAAGATCTCTGATCTGCATCTTGCTTACTCTATTCTCTTTTATCACACTGATGGAACAAGGATAATTAGAATATAGAAGAGTATGCTGTAGCTATCCAAAAGTACCCCAAAAAAGCCAATAAATACTTCCTGAGTGTCATTGTCTTATACTAGAGGAACAGCTTACAGAGTGTATGGTTTACTAGACAAGAAAGGAAAGAATTAAATAATATTTTGCCCCATTTCACATAGAGGATTAAGGCACATAGAACAAAAAGTAATGAACAAGTTTGAGAACCATTGATTTTTTTAACTGCAAGAAATTAAAAGCACTACAAACTTCCTCTTTGAAGTTTGTAATCTAGACCTCATTAATCTAGACTATTCAGGGTCACAAGGTCTTGCTCAGAATACTGTAGTACAGTTAAATGTGGCTGAGAGGCTATTTAATCCTTATAGACAGATATAATAAAAAAATAATAGAAAACACATGAAAATGTCTGCTTCAGTAGGAAATTATGTTTTTGGAAATATATAGAATGGATGAAAAAAAAGTTCAAGTTCCCTTTATTTTTTCACTAGCACTAAGGCACAGCTATTTTAGTGTAAAACCTTAGTAAGAAATATGCAGGGATAAGCATTAACTTTGCATCTCTGTATGACTTGGAGCAATTCCAGATTTCACTTTACCACTGCTGGCTCTGATCAGATTGGATCCATTTCTTTGTAGTGGTAAACTGTGATTATTAATTCATTTTACAAAAGGAAGAAGAGAGACAAAAGTTAGCCGCATCCTTCTATTTAATCTATGGTCATCTACTGTAGTCAGATCATGCTTTTTGATATAATTTTATGACAACATTTTTTTAGTAACTACATATTATGATAATCATTTGGCTGATAAACAGACTTATCCCAACACCCTACACTGGACTAGAACAGACTATAGACAGAAACAGAGACAAAATTTAGAAAAGGAACTTCCCCATAATCATGGTTTTCACATAAATGCATCAGAATTCCTAGTGGCAACCTTAACTTCACCAAACTTGTCTCTGTTCTTTTATATGTATTTGGGAGGAATAAGCAGTGGGTATAATTTCTCATGTAGACTGCCAGTAGAGTCAACAGAGAGCAGGAAAGGTTGCTTTGAGGATAAAGAAATCCTCCATTTTTCCTTATATATGAAGGTTGAACGGTGTCTTTACATTACATGGGTGTACAGGCTGTGGGAGAGCTCTTTTCATCCAGCTATCTTCTCATTCATAGTGTGACACACAGCTTAGGAGTTCTGAATGTAGTTTGTTATTGCATCCTCCCTAACACCATTCAGTACAAATGAAGACTAATAGCACAAGAAGAATCACTGCACTTGACTGAGCCATGAAAAAGCAAATTCATTAATAAGGGGAATATTCTAAAAACCTTTCTGCTTCACCTAATTTTAAATGGTTCTGTTTTCCATAGTTCATCATATTTTATGCTGTATCCAAGCTGACAAATTTATTGGGGGGTTTTCCTTGGGGGTGTGGGGTTTTTTTGCTGGTATAGTCAACACAGGTCAATATATGTCCTTTTCAAATACCACATTCTTCAAAGAAATTTAACAACATTTCTGGAAAACACAAAATACTTGATACAGCTTTCATCTACCTGTGTCATTTTTAAAACACCATTAAAACTGCAGCACAAAACATGGTGAAAAAGGGAAAATCACTGCCTCTATTATTCATAAAAAACACTAACTTCTGAAAAATATCTTCTTTTCTAACAATATTTTTCTTGCATGAAAATTGATATCTGTTTCCTGTTATTGTGGTACAGTTATTTATTGCTTACTTCATGTATTATAAGTGATGAATTACATTAAGCATAAAATAAAAAAAAGATATGAAAATTTATCTAAATATCCTTTTGCTATCTGCACTGGAATGCATTTTTTTTTCCTTTATCAAGGTTTAGTACTTTCTTTTAATTTTTTGAATATTTTCTTAAAGAAAAGAAAAATAATTATGCTAAAAGGTTTCCTGCTAATTGAGTAATCAAAGGTTTATTGTCATAACAGTTTTCTCATGTTGAAATTTTTAACTTAACAGCTTACATTACTGCAGTCTGGTCTATACAAACACATCATTGTCTTATCTCCATCTGTGACTAGTAGCTTTCATTTCTGGTATTGTGGATTGTTGTTTTCCTTCATTTCTTGAATCAGGTAAGAGTAACTTTTTTTTTCTTTTTCTTTCCCCTGTTGACGCCCTCTTACACTTATTTTCCTCTCCAATCCAAATGATCCGTATTCCCAGCCTGCTCCCTTCACACTTTCTGAGTCTGTCAGTTGTGATTATTTCAAATAGAATGCATTATTTTCCAGTGTTTTAAAGTGGACAGATTCTTTTCTCCATTCTACCTTGCTTAAACAAAAGGAAACTCCATTATCACCAAGCATGCTAACCTTTATAGAAATGATCAGCTAGAAAGTAACTCTATTTACAGGGTGTATTGGCATCTTGTTTTTGTCTAAATTCTGTTTGAAGTTTGGATATGATGTGGTCCTGTGGAGTGTACTCTAATTTTATTAGCGTTGAAGGAATTGTTTGCAACCAAAACTGTATTTTTATTCATAAAGTGATTCCAGTAACATAAATGGACTACGAATTTCTCCTTTTCCTTGCTGCCTTTTCCCCTTTCTGTTTGCCTGATGTGTTCCTGTGTTCCAATCCTACAACCGCTTGTGTGCTGCCATGTGAAGCATGTTGGAGAGCTAACCTGGGTTAAACATAAGCGTCATGGGGGGAAATGGAGGGCTAATAACACAGATCACAAACAAGCCCAGTGGCAGTAGTGGGGAGGGAGGGAATGACAGGATCCAGCGGGAATGAATAACGAGCCTGGGACATTTGGTGGGCAGAGAACAAGGACCTCCTAAAAGCAATTGAAAAGCAGTACACTGAGAGACTATGCTCTCCAGGCTACAGGGGGCTTAGGTCTTGACAACAAGGTGCTACATGTTACTGCAGACCATCCAAATTTTCCCTGTTGTTCAATGAGTAATGAGAGAGGGTGAGTTCTTTAGGACCTTAGTTGTCATTTCTGTTAGAGGCTGAGCAGCAAGTTGTTAATGTTTCTAATCGACACACTGAGATAGATCTTGACTGAGATTTCTTCACAGGCTTTGAAAAGTTCCTCAAAGTATTTACCCGTATTCTTTTTTCTTTTTGCTATTGTTGTGTTTTATCTGAATGGCTCTAAAAATCTAGGTTTATATGTAAGCCTCTTGCAGCTGAAAACAGAATATATCCTGCTCACAAATGATGTAATATGGTTTCCTAATGCTGCAAAGAGTCAGAAACCATAATTTGGAAGTGTTGAACTATGCTAGTAGTTTTCACGGGCAATAGCCAGGTGTTAGGGGTAATGTTATTTCCCATTAGCATGCTCATCAAAGTAAAGAAGGAAGGAAAAACGTAGGCTTTACTATGAATCGTGGCATGCACTTCCCAAGATGGAAGTCAGGCCTAGTCTAAACATGAGTAAAATTTAGAAGACCAATTCAACAGATGTGAATTCATATATTGATTAGGATGGAGACAATAACCAGCTAAATATACATGGCATATGCTACCAATCCTAGGAAAAGCTGTAGTGAGGCAGAAGTTCAAATGGAGCAAGCTCAGCATAATATTTGAGGCAGTGATATTTATACCAACTTGTTTACGACTTACAGTGCTATAGAATTACCTAATCTCCATCTGCTTATCTCAGAAACAGAAGAGCAGAAATAGCAGAGCACCAGACATGCAAACCATTTTTACCGGCATCCATATGCCATTCCAGAAAAAAGAAGCATCAAAAGTGTAGAACACACACATACCCTAGTGCTGCTACAGAGGAAACAAAGACCAAACCCGACTTGTTTATCATATCTTAAAATTTGGTTAAAAAAATGTTGAATAGTTTAACTGGGTCCTTAATATAATTGTCCAAGCATTGCATTTCACTACCAACTATGGATAGAATTGTAAAAGACTCATTCTTATATGCAGAGGAGATAAAAACCTATGTAAAACAATAGTAGATATCAGTAGATGAAAATAGGCTGTTCAGGGAGCTACTCCTTGTCAAAGGAAACAGGTGAGGTATTTAAAACAAGCCAATATTGAGCAAGAAGTATGTCTGATCTTGTTTTCCTAATTGACACTTCACTTTAAAAGTTAGGGAATGTTTTTCTACCTACATGCAGGTATTTAAAAGAGATGTACATTTCGCTCTTGTAAGGTCTCTTTACACTGTCCTGTCAGAGTGATGGGACATTACATGGATATAAATGTAATCTACAATGCCTGTAAAATAGATCCAATCTACTGGCATTGTTTTCATATATTGGCAGTATCCTAGTCTTAGCAGTTTCCTCTTGTTTCAGCGAAGGTAAAAGTTTAATTACCAAAGCACCTATTCCATTGTTTAAATTGAACTCAAGTCAACAAAACACAATTTATCAGCAATTACAACTGCCCTCTGCTTCCTGTGTAGTATTCTAGACTGGACAGTTATTTGCAGACTAAATAATCCCTCATTTGGAAAGAAAGTAGATTCCCAGGTTCATCATATAAATATGTAATTTATTCTGAATGAAACTGTGTGTCTCTTTCATCATCAGATGAGATGAAATGTACACCATTAAAATAATCTGTATGCATGTTAATAACAATAATAACAACAACAACAACAATAGGTATTACAAAACCTTTCATCCACTAAGAATTATATATTTCATTATAGTTCTACTCACAAGTTGTACTAAGTAAAATGTCTTTGAACTGGACAAAATGGGGAAAGACAATTAAAAAGCAAGCATAAAAAAATAAACAAGAAAAGTTTTGTCATCTACCAGCCTTGCTTCTGGGGTCTGGGAGAGAACCTATGGAGGTATCACATATACCTACCCAGTTATTACATTTTATTAACTATTAACATACTACAATTTTTGCAGGAGACTGGATACTGGACTAAGTGAAATGGTAGTGGTGAAATTTAGGTGGTTAAGCTGCAAGCTTCTGCTTCTAGCAGCTGGGCATTCCCCTTCTACTAAAACCTGAAGGTATATGAAGTTCATTGCTGCACCAGGCTGCTGGGACTTCCATGACCTGTGAGATAGAGATCCTCCACAGAAAGACCTCAGTTTTGATAAGATGGAGCATCTGGGTGTGTGGCACACACCTCATTCTGAGCAGGTTGCAGAAATGAGGGGTAGGACTCATCAATCTCACCTGACTTCCAGTGCAGTCACCTACATTTGAACTGCTTATCTGTGCTCCCATTATCATCAGTAGGGAGCTGATCAATTCAGTTAATGGAGTTTAGGATGCAATTCCTCTGAACAAATGTAGGCACCTGTTTAGGATGAGATGAATCACACCCTAAATTCCATTGTCTATATTACTAGATCTTCCCTGACAGTAAAGAGAACCGTAAGTGCCTTGCAGAAATGCACATTAGCATCCACGTTTAGTCAGATGAATCCTGTCATAAGGGATATCTCCTGAAGAGTTCATTATGATAAATGTTCCAAAAATGTGCCTAACCCAGCCTGACAGGACTGAGCAGATCACCAAAAGGCTGCTCTCTTTTCATCTTGTAAAGACAGAAAAAGAGGACTTTCCTTTCATTTATCTTCTCTGCAGTGTGGTAGAAGAAGAGATGACACTTGAGACATAAATTGGGAGAAATTACACTATGTAGCTATCTACACTATCCACAAACAGACTGGCCATATGAAAATCTGAGGTCAAGCTACTCTCAAAGAAACAACACGTTTTGTTCTGACTTCTCCAGGGGAAATTTCCCACCCTTGGAATAGGTCTAAATAATTCTTAAGTATTTTACAACACATGTTCAGCCGCCTTTAGAAAATCAGGCCAGTATCACTTCCCACAGGCCAACTTCCGTTATAGTGTCTATGCCCATGGCATAAACAGGCTGAGAATCTTCCTAAGTAATTATACAATGCAGGGAGCTCTGAGATGGACTGATCCAAGGATCTGAAGTAGCACATCATGTCTGGCAAGCAGAGGGGCAAACCCTTAGCTCAAGTACTTTGGCACCTTGTGCCACACAGTGTGGCAGATTTAAGCTCTATCTGTGCTTCCGTGACACTTGCACTGATCCATACCCAATATCTCTTGAGGCTTGTGTAAATTGTGCTGCCTGATAAGCTGGTAACAACTCAGAGTTCGGCTGAGCATGCTGAAAAACCATGGTCACATTCCCTTTAGGCCATACAGTCATATTAGATATGTACACCAGAAGAATAATTTCATTTCTGTTTTCATATCTCCTTTCTTCCCCACCTGCCCCTTTTTCTCCTTAATTCACGAGGAAGCAAAAGAAATTGGAAGACTCTATTTTTTCAGCTGCCATGTTCACCCTCCTTTAATGTGTCTATATTTTGAAATCTGGAAAGACTCAGAAGTGAATACCAGCGATTGTTATATTCATTAAGGCCAAAACGAAAAAAAATAATATAAAAAAAAGAAATGAAGATGAGGTATGGCTGGATGTACAGGGACATAAATATCACTCAGTGTTTAACCAGAGCTCATGTTGTCTGGTGTAAAAATCCAATAAACCTCACTCTTTAAAGGCAAGTTATTTACAGTGTTTTTCCTCCCTTAGGGGATACATTTACAAGCTGAATGCCAATAATTCTAGGCAGGAAACATTGTGATTACATCTGAAAATAGTGTTCAGCAACAGATGAATTAGCTGTCCCCTTTGCTGGCAGATAACTCTGTTTGTGTTCCCATAGCTATTGTTTTAGTTAAAAAGTAATTTTTAACAGTTTATCAGGGATTAGATTAACGCTATGTCACGGAGATAGAATAATTTTGCTGCAAGGGATCTCTGGATGTGGTATGGTTCAATCTACATCTCAAAGCTAGTCTAGTTTCAAAGTTAGATCCACAGACATCCAAATATCAGAGCTTCAGGGGTTCCGAGCATCTGTCAAAGACCTGTAACTGTCATCAGGTCAAATTCCAGTTTTAAGACTCGTTTTTATAAAATCTTTTGTGGTTTGGTATCCAATCAACCTTCACTAAAGTATGTCGAGAAGTGATTGTAGAGGGCACTGCTACTGCAAGGCCTGTACTTACACCTCTGGCTAAGTCTTTCAATGATTTTGAGTTTCCAGGTTTGTTTCTGGAATGTGTTTCTGATTTTTACTTAGCAAAAGGAAACATTTATATCACAAGTCCTAAATAGAAGCCTGTGAGTAACAGCATGAAATCTAGAGTGAATATTGGTCGGAGTCCTGAGGGAACCTTTCTCTACTGAATTTGGGTTTGATATCACTCTTACCCTGCAAAGCTTAAGGATGAGATAATGATGCCTAAGGTGCCACTAAACAAAAGCGGTTTATGTTATTCACACTCCTAATGAGAAATGCACATCTAGGCAGCCTGAGAATCACCAGAGACCAACTACATGACTTCAGCTGCTTTCATTATCCTCATATCCAGTTTCCAACTGTGCCACAGGTGCAGTTGGCAATAAAGCAAGTATGAAGGCACATTGTGAGCGTTTTGAGCTAATAGAAGAGCAGGATGTCATCTCTCCTGTTGTAGGCCCTGGTGGAGAGTAGTTGTTCCCAAAATGAAAGTTAGATTGTGGTAGAAGCTAATATCGGAGTAATCGGATATGAGAGATTTATATGGCAAGGTTTTGGTAGTGGGAGGGGGAATTCTGTGAGAAGTGACCAGAGGCTGCCCCCATGGTGGACATAGCTGGTTCCAGCTGGCTCCAAAATAGATCCACCACTGGCCAAAGCCTACTTCTTCAGCAAAACTGGTGGTACCTCTGTGATAAAATATTTTTTAAAAAAGTGAAAATCACTGTGTAGCAGCTGTGAGAAAGAGGAGTGAGAAAAAATGTGAGAGAAACAACCCTGGCTTTTCACCTTATTTTCTCCTGCTGTGCTTTTGAGGAGGAGTAGTGAGACAGTGGCTAGGTGGGCATCTGGCAGCCAGCCAAGGTCAAACTCACCACAGAGACTCTGAAATAAATTTCACGAACAAATAGCGGACCACTGGCATAGATTAACGTGACGCTATTCCTGCTGACTGTCTTCAGAATCAGCCCCTTACTGACCTCAAAAATAATATGACAAAAATGTCATGAAATGACAGTCCCTTTGAAGTCTCCATCACCTCAGCTGGTGCCAGGTAGTGTGATTTTAAAGGCTATCATCCCTAGCTGTTGGATACTTCCTCCATAGTTTAGATACAGGAAATGGCGACATGCAGGATTTAAACTCGTTTTGATTTATAGTAAAAGAAGTTAATATAAAAAAGCACCACTGAAATTAAGGCTTTTATGGGTTTTTTTGGGATAAATTGAAAGCATCACACATGGAACACTTGAGACAAAACAGTCGTTTTTCCTCAGCCTTTCCACTTTCCTGGAAGTCAGGAATACTGAAGATTTTTCGTTTACAAAGACAAGTCCTGTTCAAGTATCATGTGAAATTCTTTCTTAGTTTCTTTCTCTAATTTTAGTTCCTCTTTTTATCTTTGTTCCTCATGCCTTTTGTGATGGCATATCTGCCAGGAAGAATACAAAGGAATTATTTAGAAATGTGAGGGAATTGCCTACAAATATATAAAGGAGGTATCTGTTTTGTGTGATCACACAGTAAAAATGCAATGCCTCAAACCCCTTACTTACCTAAGAGTACCTTATTCGCAGGACTAATCTTCCTGATTTACACAGTGTCACAGCATGAAGAAGGAAGACGCAGGAGAGGTGCTTTTGTAGGATCGGGCCCTCAAGTGACCCTGGTGATTGCTTTCTCCTTTGGCAGCAAACTTTTGTGAAAACAAATTGCCCAATCTACAATTTGTCCCTATAGTGTTCCACTGTTTACGGATCATTTACAACACTCTTGTGAGCACCTTGCTAAAAGTACTTTGAAATATCAAAACGGACATTATTTGTGTAATGAGGTTTGGGGTTTAATAGTTTCATTCACACATGAGGAATTGCAGGCATTCCTGATAGGCATCTATTAAACAAAATGGTTTGCAACCTCTGCTTGAGGGGAGAAAAACCTTTGTGTTACTGCTCTGGCCTGAGATTAAATAGGGCTTATGTCTGAGCAGGAGATATTCGTAGCAAGAAAAAGCAGCACATTCTTACTACAACACTTTTGTTAGGGTGATGACTGAAGTGGGAAATAATCCATGCGGCTGTCAAAAAGAAGAAAGGGGTTTGGAGAAATGTTTCAAGAACATGGGAGCCTAACTCCCAAAAGTATATACATACGCAGGCTCAATTTCCAACTTTATTAATGTTCTTAAAGTTGCAGGTGTGTGCCCAGGAGAATTTTCTGAAATCCTACCTTTCCTGTCTTCTTCTAGTGGCCAAAAAAATCCCAGTCTTAGGCCAATTGTGCCACCAACGGCACTCATCAAAATGGGATGAGCAAAACTGTCCCTTTCTGGTACAGCAAGCCATTTACTTGTCTTTAATATAAACCCCTTCACTATGTCTATTATAGTTAATTAAATAGCTTGAAGGAACACTCAAGTGTTCTGAAGTTTCATTCCACTGACAGTGAAATTGTGATTAACTTTGGCGTGATTTTAATGTGGGCTGGCCTGTACATTTTTAGGCCTTAGTACAAGCTTGAGATCATTCCCAACAGGCAGTTTGGATGTGGCTGCTCTGACTTGGAGGCTAAGACAGTTTAACAGGACAAACACTGGCCATTCTGTTTCAGTCAAATTTAGTGCCAGAGGAAAATTCTGATCAAATTTATCTTAATTCATTTTCTGATGGCTTGCTGTCCCAGTTTAGCACATAAACTCTTAATACTGGCACTTGCTACCATACCTTAAAAGACTATTGGCCTGATTCAAGGGTCCACCCCAGGGTATCTACTGTAATTTGAGATGCTTTAGAGTACCATGCGTGGCTTCTACTTTCCAGAAGGGCATAGGTTCCGTATTATATTTGCCAATCCCATCTGAAGGTTTCTGAAAGATCTGGACATTTCAGAGATTGCTAGACCCCTTTGTATAGAAAACTGAATTTCAACTCTGGTGAAAAATCATTAACTGTAATGGAAATTTACAGCTTGACTTTCACCTTAAACATATGAAACTATTGTGATTTGCTCTGGTTTATTTTGCCCCACCTCAGATGCCACTGCAGAATGGCACAGGTCCAATGACATATCTCCCTAGCTCCTTAACTCTCAAATATATATGACATTTCACATGGCTTTACATACCAATGTTTAGGCAATTCCCTATGTTGATATGCTTGTGCAGTAGGTATTTTGATCTAAAGTGGAATTTTACCCTCAGTGACTGTTAATCAGAGAGTTTGTCCTGAAGGAGATACTGAAAAATCATTGTGGTGAACAGTTATGACCGTGTCCATACTAATAAATTAAAAATGGCCAGGTCAATGGCTTGGGTCAACTAGCACTTTATCGAGTAATGCCTGAGGACAGTCAGGAGTTAGTTCAGATCATGGACTACTGCAACTAGGCTCCGAGGACAGGGCCTCACTATTTTGAGTAAAAGGACTGTTTTATAGTGT